>CM057828.1:11530130-11615130 GCA_030068075.1 Paguma larvata
TCCGGGGCGCTGGGGCTGTCCCTGCCATCAGTGACAGTCTAGAGAGACCGGATTAGATCCAAGTGGGGGACGATACACGGTGGTGGAGTGGCATGCGTGCAGCGGACTTAGACTCGTCCCCCAGGCGCCATGGGGACCAGGGAAGGGGACAGGACTCTGCCCTGCGTGGAGGCTGGAGGGCTTCTCAGAGGAGGTGATGCTGGATTTGGGCTTTGAGGTAGAAGCATGGTTTTCCGGTGGTAGAGGCAGGTGCTCGTGGCGGAAGGATCTGCTGATGCGAACCCTAGAGGCCACAGGGTGTGGCATTTCAGTAGCCACAATATGGCAAGTAGGCAGTGAGCATCTGGTGTGTTTGGTGACGGTGCCGCGTGCTGGCGGTAGGAAGGTGGATAATGCCAGATGGGAAGTGGGAGGGGCAGAGAGGAGGGGCTGGGAACAAGCCCGGGGGGAGGGTCAGGGGGGATGGGACAGTGTCATTTGCTGAGGGTCCCTCAGTCTGTCAGTCAGGTTTTCCTTCCAGATGTCCAAGGAGGGAAGGGCAAGCCCCAGAAGTGCCGCGGCCAGCGTGACAATTTCTCTGACAGAGTTGGGTAAGGAGATGGGAAAGGGGACAGAAGAGCAGGGTGGGGATCGGGGAAACACCAGGAGATTGCACCAAAGTGTCGCTCTTTATTTTGCAAGTTCGGCTTATATACAGTATAATAGGTCATGACATAATTGCATCAGGAGACATATTTAGGACAAGATCCTCAAGCGTGACTTAAGTTCCTTACTGTTAGTTCCTCCTTGGAGCAGGGAGCCCTCGATCCCCTGGGGTAAGCAGGTTAGGCATGTAACGTGACATTGACTCAGGCTCACGGGAGCCTGGGTCCCTGGAGGGTATCAGCTGTACCCTGGCGCGCCCTGAGGCACCGCTCCTGAGAACAACCAAGGGAGGGTCGGGAAGCCCCGGTTGGCGGAGTCTGAGAGCCGTTGCTCGATCAGTTAACCCCAGCCTGGCTCAGGGCTCCCAACATCTCCCCCTATTTTTTTTAATGAAGCATGTGCCTCTTGATTTGAGTCTGTAGTAGGTACCGTTTCCAGCACCCACAAAGGGCACACCATGCCAGCCCCAAAAGGAGAGCGAGAATTCCAAGCCCCAGGAAGAACCAAAAGGAGTGTCGCAAAAGATTTAGAGGTTAAACCCATTAAGACTGTCCAATACTTGGTGAGCGATTTTTGCAGGATCTACCAAGTCCAATTTGGATTGCCCAATGGCAGCTATGTCTTGTTGGAGATCCTCCAAATCCAAGCTCATATCCGGATGGTGCCAAATGCCCTGGAGGTGCCATTGCACTTGTTCCCAGTAGTGGCATTCTCAAATTCTAACGGAGTAACACAAATATGTCGGAACCCACCGTGGCAAATTAGGGAAAGCCGGGGTTTTATCAACGTGACTCGCTTTCCCAAAAATTCAACAGCATCTTCAAGCCCATTTAAGCGTTCGAGGATTTTATGATCTATGGTGTCTTGTGTAGCCAATGTGTGGGAGACGTTGCGAGCAAGGGTGTTTACATGATCGGCAGTATGCACCGACTGAGCCGGTGCAACTGTGGACACAGTGGCAGTGGCAATTAGAGATATTAGGGCAGTAATTCCGGCTACAAGCAGTCCTAAAAACCGTTTAGCTCGGGACAGGAGACCATGTATCTCCAAGGCAAATTGATATCCATAATCAGGTACCATGGCCCCTCTACCGTTACAGGAATCATCACATAAGGAGGTTGCATAACCAGAAATACCAAGGTTGTGGAGGAGGAGGTTACAGACTGGGAAATAGGGATGCAGTTAGTAGAATGCATTCAGGGCATGCAGCGATACATAGTGCCGTCTCGGATATGAATAGGCGTAACGGACCCCGGGCCTACAACCAACAGGAAGGGCCAAGGAACACAAGCTTGAGACCTTAACACAGGATCAGGGCGTCGAAAAACAAGCCAAGAAGTGGCATTAGTCTCTATAGGGGACATGGCGGCAACCAACTTCCACAGTTCAGGGGTGGAACATCCTCCTGAGCGTTGAAAGGGACACCACCTGTAAGCTATGGTTGTGTCTATAAGGTCCAGAAGTAGTCTCTCTCAGCATCTGCCCCCACCAGTCAAGATGAGTCAAGTAGGTAAGGGAGGCTTGGGACCAGTCCGTGGTACTCATGGTGGGGATGCCATAAGGTGCGTAGATGGAGTGTCGAGGCGCCGTGTCTCCTGGACTAGCTGAGTCGCAGCTCCCGTCAGCTTCTTGATCTGCCCCAAGTGGGTAGGTCATCTTGGCTCTCCGCTGGCGGCGGGGTGTCGATATTTTCAACCGGGCCATCTTGTTGTGTAGCCGGGAATGACACGGATACATCGGGCTGGGAGCCAACGCGGTGCTTCCTCATCCTGTGGAAAAACACAAGCATACCCTCGCCCTGTCTTAGGATAGGTCGGGTCCATGCCAGATGCCTGTCTTAGGGTCCTTCCATTTGGCCAACTGGAGGGGATTGGTTTCTGGATGCCAAAAGCGCTCTGCTGCAGTGCGGCCAGACCCATCCACATTTAAAAAATTTATCACATATAAGGCCAGTGATAAACGCATGTGGGGAGAATATTTTAACCCGTCCCTTTAGGATCTCCCCCTCTTTAATTTATGCAGATATGATTTGAGCGTAGCATGGCTTCGCTCTACTAAAGCCTGGCCTTGAGAGTTGTAGGGAATGCCTGTGGAATGGGTGATTGCAAAAGCGGCGCAAAATTGCACAAAGGCCTTTGAGGTGTAGGCTGAGCCATCGTCAGTCTGATCTTTTGGGCATGCCAATTTGCGAAAAGGCAAAGAATAAGTGATTTTGTACATCTTTAAATGCTTCTCCGGCATGGGCGGAGGCACATGTATAGCCAGAATATGTGTCTACCGAAACATGAATGTATTTCAATTTCCCAAAGGGTGGGTATCAGGGTCACACCATTTGCCACAGGTGGTTGGGTAGTAAACCTCGAGGGGTTACTGAGTAGTTTGGAGGGTGCAAATGTTCTGGGCAAGTATGGCATTCTTTTACTATTCGTCTGGCCTGTTCTCGTGTAATATGAATTGCCTGCGTAAGGCAAGGGCATTTTGATGAAATTGAGCATGACTTAGTTTTGCTTTCTCAATTGGCGTTGTCTCTAAGTTAACGGAATAAGCTATGTGGGTGTATTTGTCTGCAATAGCATTACCTAGAGCCAAAGGGCCTGGGAGCTGAGTGTGTGCATGGATATGGGAAATGTATACAGGTTCCAGTCGCTGGTTCAGTGAAGTTTGTATGTCTTTGAACAAATGGTACAGTTCTTCATCATTACACAGTATGTATGCTTGGGGAGAATTGAAACTGATCGAGTAACATATTGACTGTCAGAAAACAAATTTATAGCAAAAGGATATTTTCTAAGGGAATGTGAACTGCCTTTAGTTCTGCTCTTTGTCCAGAAGAAGTAGGGTATTTATAGGTTGTGGTGTGTTTGTGTTGTGGGGACTGAGAATGGATTGCAATGGTTCCTCTTTGTCTGCATCTATAAATACGTTAGGGGCAGTTGTAAAGCGGTTTGTCCGAGATGCTGACAAAAGGTTTGGTTGGGGTCACGGCTAAAAATTGCAACAGTTTGTCAGCGGGAAGATGATATTTAATTTGGCCAGATAGGGCTGTCTGTTGCAAAGCTGTGACCTTATCTGCGGTTAACATGGGACATATTGAGTAATCAGGATCTTTTCCATACAATTGAGTGGCACGCTGTCGTCCTTTAATTATAAGTTTGGTCAATAAAAGAATAAGGGGATTAATTACATGTAATTGGTGTATGTATGTATGTATGTATCCATTCCAAAGGACCCGCAGGTTGCCACAGGACTGCTAAGGGTAGGTGAGCAGGATTCAAAAGGATTAAGTAGAGGGGATCTTGATAAGAGATCCGAGTGATCTGTGCCTCTGAGAGTTTTGCATTAATTATATCCAAAGCATCTTTAGCTTCTTTAGTTAAAGTCCTAGGTGAGGCAGGGTTGGAATCCCCCTTTAGGATGTCAAAAAGAGGGGATAATTGCTCTGTGGTGAGAGATAAAGTGGGGCAAATCCGAGTGATATCTCCCAAGAGCTTTTGAAAGTCATTTAAAGTACTGAGAGGAGGTGCGGATGGATAATTTCTGAGGCCTAATGGATCGCCTCCAATGACATATCCAAGGTATTCAAAGGTGCCGTTTCTGTATCTTTTCTGGGGCTATTACCAGAAAGAAGGCTTCTAGAGCTGTGATGAGGTCGCCAAAAGCCTGTTGTAAAAGGGGTTCTGAGGAGGCGGCCAGCAAAATGTCATCCATATAATGAATGCAGTATACTCGGGGGTATTGTTTTCTGAACGGCTGTAAAGCTCTGTGCACATAATCTTGGCAGAAAGAGGGTCTGTTAGCCGTACCTTGAGGGAGGACCTTCCACGGATATCGGGAGAAGGGTGCTTGTAAATTCACCTCGGGTATGGAAAAGGCAAATTTCTCTTTGTCCGTGGCAGCCAATGGAATAGTGAAAAAACAATCCTTTAAGTCAAGCACTATTAGAGTATAATCCAATGGGATAGCGGAGGGAGAAGGTAGCCCTGGCTGCAATGCCCCCATAGGTTTCATAACTGCATTAACTGCTCTTAGGTCCTGCAACAATCTCCATTTACCCGATTTTTTCTTAATAACAAATATAGGAGTATTCCATGGGCTGTTAGAAGGTTCAATATGTCCTAATGATAGTTGTTCTTGTACAAAGAACTTTGTTGCCTCTAATTTCTCTGTAGGGAGGGGCCACTGATTTACCCATACTGGGGTGGAGGACAGCCACTCCAGAGGCATAGCATGAGGTCGGCTCAGTGGCCCTGATGGAAACCCGATCCCGCTCTGTCAGATTGTGAAGGGGGAGAGAGAGGATCTTTGATCCCTCGAAGATCTTTCCCCAATCCTCGTCCAGGCTTGTAACCCATTTTTGACATAAGGTGCATAATCACTGGGGATTGCTGAGCTATTGGGATTGGTGCTGACTGAAGAGTAAGGCCCACGTCAGAAAGAACATCGCGTCCCCACAAATTTATTTCAATATCCAGAATGAATGGCTGGAAAGTTCCAGTTTGTCCTTCCTCTGAAGTCCACTGGAGGAAATGGGAGCTTATCGAAGGGGATTGAGCTTGTCCTACCCCTTTAATAGGTGTGGGGGTGGAATGACAGGGCCATGAAGAGGGCCATTGTTGGCGAGATATTACTGATACGTCAGCTCCTGTGTCAATGAGCCCCCTAAAGGGACGACCCGATATGTAAAGGGTCAACAAGGGTTTATCTTGAGATATTATTTTCATCCAATAAGCATTTGTTGATCCAAAACCTTGGTCTCCTCTATGGGACTTAACATGAGGATTATTGGTGACCCACCTAGGGATCAGAACTAATTGAGCAACAGGAATCTTTGGCTGTAAGGAAAGAACTCCCTCCTTTAGGCTAGCCATGAGTTTTATTTCCCTGTATCGTCTTCATCAATAACCCCGGGATGAATGATTAAACCTCTTAACGTCCAATTAGATCTTCCTAATATAAGTCCCATTGATCCTTGTGGTAAGGGTCCCCAAATCCCCGTATCTATAATTTTGGGGGGATAGCCTCCTTCCAGTCGCCAGGACATAGGGCTTCTCTGCTAAGATTGTCCAGAAGAGACAAAGTGAAAGGAGCTGTCGGTCCATATTGGGCCGTGGCAGTTTTAACTTCCTTTAAGACTTTAAAGTTCAAAGCCGTATACACCCTTTGGCCCCCCTGCTGCGTGACGGGGTAAGCACTAAAGCTAGAAGTATCTTCTCCCGTCTGCTGCGCCCCGTTGCAATGGGGTCACACCCTTTACGGGGAAGGAGCCGCCGCCTGTTGTCCCTGCATAACAGGAAGGCTCGGCAAGGAGTGGTTTGACCCCGGTGACCCCAAGAAGCTCTTGCCTCCGCGGTTTTCGGTCTGACACTATGTGAAGCAAACAAGGGCAGAGCTCTAAGAACTTTTGGTTTCTCTTCCGATATCTCGGCAATAGCAGGGAAAACATCATTATCATCATCGAGATAGACATTGTCCGGGCCAAATTCAATGCCCCCTGATGTCAACAAAGCTGGAGCAGATGATTTTAAGGGGTCCAAGCAGGGAACCGGAGGGGGTGAGGGTGGAGGTGATAAGGCAGACGGCGCGGGTAAATCCAACACCTCAAAAGAGGAAGGAACCTTGGGCGACTCAGGCAAAGGCTCCTCGAGAGCCTCTGCGAAAGCAGAAGAAGACTTAAGAGAGATCAGTTCTATTTTATGGTGAGGGTCTAAAGCCTCCCGCAGCTGGCCCCACAGGTTCATGGTTCCGGGAGGGAGGGCAGATGCCCCTCGGACATAGATTTGGTTTTTAAATTCCAGTCCAACCCTTCGCCAAGCTTCTAGATTAACAGTTTCTTCAGAAGGGAACCAGGGACAAAGTTCCTCAACCACTTTAAAAAAATTCTTGCAAGGTCCCCTTTGAGACCTTAGATCCTTTTGCCTTCAGTAAGGCCTGGAGGGCTGCCAAAAAATAAGCATGTTCCACGGACTGCTTTTGCCCCATAGTTTTACTCCTGTCGTTCCCAGCACTCAAGGCCGGGTCTCCTTACCTGATTAACTTCGTCGACGCTCATGAAATGTACTCAAGTCCCTGTGCCGGCGCCACCTGTCGAGGCCATCGCGACATATTCTCCGACAGAGTTGAGGGTAAGGAGATGGGAAAGGGGACAGAAGAGCAAGGGTGGGGAACGGGAGGAACACCAGGAGCCATTGCACCAAAGTGTCGTTCTTTATTTTGCAAGTTCGGCTTATATACAGTATAGTAGGTCATGACATAACTGCATCAGGAGACATATTTAGGACAAGATCCTCAAGCGTGACTTAAGTTCCTTACTGTTAGTTCCTCCTTGGAGCAGGGAGCCCTCGATCCCCTGGGGTAAGCAGGTTAGGCATGTAACGTGACATTGACTCAGGCTCACGGGAGCCTGGGTCCCTGGAGGGTATCAGCTGTACCCTGGCGCGCCCTGAGGCACCGCTCCTGAGAACAACCAAGGGAGGGTCGGGAAGCCCCGGTTGGCGGAGTCTGAGAGCCGTTGCTTGATCAGTTAACCCCAGCCTGGCTCAGGGCTCCCAACACAGAAGGGCTTCCGGGGTTTTCTCCCTGAGGGGGCGGGGCCCTGGGGTGTGTTCATTCCCTCCTGAGCAGCTTTCAGGTGGAAACTTTCAGTTTCCCGTTCAGGTGCATATATACTTGGGCCTTGCAGGTATGTGGTCACTGAGGGACACACCGCACAGACTGGGCCCTCAAGGCTAAAGAAAACGAGGAGGCCATTCAACTCGGAGGAGGACCCCTTGGTAAGCTGGGAGGGCGGGAGCCCCGGCCCCTCTGCTCGCCCTCCAGAGGAACGGTGGAGAGGGAGGGGGACGCTGCTCAGCCCGGGGTCCAGACCACCCGGGACCTGAGCCGACCGCAGCAGGAAGGTGGATGGCGGGGGGATAGGGGGTGAGGAGGGAGGGTCAGGGGTGCTCATCCCTTTGGGGAATTTGGAGGAAGCAGAGGAGACGAAGGGGGGCCGGTGAGTGGGAATCTCTCCCTGTGGTGACCTGACCGGCAAAGGGAGGTGGTGTCACCCACAGTGTCTCTGAGCCCTGCCCAGTGCCATGCCCTCCGGGGAAACTGAGGGCCTGCAAGGGAGTGACTTGCCCAGGGGTGCCTCGACTGGGAGACAGAACAGGACATCCAGGCTTCCCCCCTGAACCCCCTTTCCCCCTCGTCTGATAGCATGCGGGGGGGGGCGGGGGACAGTAAGAGAAGAGGCAGGCCTGTCAGCGAGAACAGAGGTGCCACCGGGGTGACACCAGGCTGTGGACTCCCGGGGACGACTGTGGGGGCGTGAACTTCAACCTGTGTGTTCACCCAGGCCGAGCCAGACCTGGAATGGGTCCCCACACACCTGGGGCTCCCCTCCACCCTGCCCGCCGAGAACTGAGAACCGGGTGACCCCAGGCGAGTCACTTCACCTGGGGACTCTGTTCACATCTCTTAAAAAATTGGCCTCGGTGTTTGCGTATCACCTGGGAGGGTCCGTCGCGTGTCATTCCTGCCCCGCTTCTGTCTGCCCCGCGCATCCGTCAGCCGTGCCTCCTATGGTGTCCGTTCAAGTTTTCCTTTTTTGATGTTCCTTTATTCACTTGGAGAGACAGACAGAGAGCGTGCGACAAGCGGGGCAGGGGCAGAGAGAGAGAGAAGGAGACAGAGCGTTCTCAGCAGGTCCCTTGCTGTCAGTACAGAGCCGGATGTGGGGCTCGATCCCAGGAACAGCAAGATCATGGCTGAGCTGAAGCCGAAAGTGAGACGCTTAGCAAACCGCGGCACCAGGCGCCCCTGCGATGTTGCCCTTGATGGTCTGGGGTTTCCATCTGGATGGAAAAGACGCCCAACTCAACACCGATATCATTTGGTTGAACGTCTCCCCCAGGATATTTGGAGCTTTTTCTTTCTAGCTTACGATTTAGATTATGTTGGGATGGACGGATTGATTTTTAAGGATTTAATTTTTTTAAGTAATCCCAAACCCAGTGTGGGGCTTGAACGCCCGACCCGAGATCAAGACTGAACCAGCCAAGGGTCCCATTGTTGGGACTGATTGATTGACTGACTGAGTTTGTAAAGGCTTTGTGGTTCTTCCTTCTCTTCCTCCTATTCCCAGACGTTGCTTCTCCTCCCCCTCCTCCCCGCCCCTCCTCTCCCTCCTCCCCTCCCCGTCATTCCCCACCCCTGCCTCCCCCACCCTATCCTCCCTCCTCCCCCTCCACCCCTTCCCTTCCTCCCCCTCATTCCCCCTGCCTCCCCCACCCCTTCCTCCCCCTCATTCCCCCACACCTGCCTACTCCTCCCCCTCCTTCCCCTCTTCCCCCTTCCCCCTGCCCCTCTTCCCCCTCCCCCTCCAGCTCCACTCTTCCCCCTCCCCCTCCCTTTTTTCTCCTCCCTCTCCCTCTCCTCCTCCTCCCTCTCCTCCTCCTCCATCTCCTCCTCCTCCCCCTCCTCCCCCCTCCCTCCCCCTCCTTCCCCTCCCCCTCCTCCTTCTATTTCTTCACAACACCTTCAATGGGTGCCCCTGCAATCCAAAGGAACACGGCTTTTTTCTGCTTGCAAAGGAGAGTAAGGAAATAACCTCTACCCTTCTCCCCAATGTTCCTGGCAGCAGTTAGTGAACAACAATGGGAGAATCTGGAGGGCGCTGGGTTGGGCACCCACACCTGGCCCGGCCTCCCTGGGGGAGGGGCGCTTGGGAACGCGGTTCTGAGTCTCAGGCATCAGGACACCCATGTCTTTCCGCAATCTCCCCTTCCTCTTTCTCCTCATGTAAAAGCATTATGGCCTGAGTACGGAGACGTGGAGAAATGAATGGGAACTCCCGGAAACCGACAGGACTGCCAAGAGCGCGCTAGACGAGTAGCGTAGTTTCTGTAAAACCTGAGGATAGTCTTAGTTGTCCGCGGCCAGAAAGCGCTTTTCAGCAAGATAGGCCAGCCAAACAGGTGGAATTACTCAGCGGGGAATGAAACCGGGGTGTGTGTGGCTCCTACACCCCAGAGCTGAGTCTGGCTGTGCCCTGGAGGGCGGAGGGTGCCCTGGAGGCACTGGACAGAGCAGGAGGCGCACCAGGGAACAGACAGGAACCCTACCGGTGCTCAGAGTCGAATGGAGGAGACACAGAATGGAGGAGACAGACAATGGAGGAGACGGAAGGCTGGAGAAAACACAGAGAACCACGGACAGGACAGGGCACATCCAAGGAGAGCCTGGAGAGTCAGGGGGTAGGGGGGATGCAGGCAGGGGAGGGAGACTTTAACCTGGCCATCTAAGCACTGATAAACTTTTACAAGGTAAGGAAGGAGGGAAGGGCTTTCCAGGGGGGAGGCGGGGAGGGGGAGTAGCCTGAGCACAGGTGTGGAGGCTGAGCTGTAATTGGAAGCAAGGGTCAATAGAACAAACAACTCTTTATCTCGGGGTTGTGAGTTCGAGCTCCACGTTGGGAATGGAGCTTATTTAAAATAAAAATTTAAAAAGAAAAGAAAAAAAAAACCAAGGAAGCAAGGGGTCCGTAGGGTACCCAGATGAAGGCCACAGGGAGCAGGGAGCGGTAGGGAAATGGGAGTAGCCGCGCTAGGGGGATGGGCGCCAGGTGGGAGGGCATTGAATCTGATGCTGTTTTAGCCTCCCCTTTCCTGGTCTCCAAGAGGCTTCCCTGCAGCCACGTGTAGGGACGTGCTTCGGTAAGACTCTCTGTCCCACTGCATCCGAGAGCTTGCCGGAGCTGGCGGGGACGGGAGGGCTCCCAGTCGGGGCCACCTTGTCGTTGCCGGGCAGGTTTCTCCCTTCTCCTCCTCCCTGCAGCCTTGTCAGGAATGAGCAGTCAGCGGGCTAGTGAGGACACCCCGCGTACTAACGTAGCAGGAGGGAGCAGCATCCAGGACCAAAACCCAGGGGACACCCAAGTCGAGGGTCAGGGCCAGGCCAAGAATAAATAGCCCAGGACGGGAAGGATGAGACGGAGGGTGCAGACGCAGGTGCACACGCTTGGTGTCATCCAGGGTCCGGCTCTTTCTGCCCATGCCATCCTCCTGCTCTCTGGTCCTCATGCTTTACGATGTCATTGGGCTGCCTGGGCTCCCCGGGCCACGCGGCGTTCGGAGCAGAAGAAGGAGAAGGCGGCCAGCCAGAGCTCCTCTCCCACCCGTCTCTCCCAGCAGCAGGAAGACCCCGGCGCCCTCGCTGAGCCCCCTTCCCCGGGTGTCTTGTTTTGGCCAAGGCTGGGCGGGACAGTCGCCTCTCGCTGCAGAGGCGCCCAGAAAACACATATCTGAGGTCCATCCCCTAAGGTGAGGGGCAGCAGGGCGGAGGGCGAGGCAACGGGCCTTGGAGGAGGTGGAGTCGCCTGGGAACCAGCGGCGGGCAGGAAAGCAGCAAAGGCCACGGAATTATTTGTCGTTAACATCAAGGCTGAGAGCAAAGATCAATAGCTGGGAAATGACCCGACCAGCAGTGGTTTCGAAAGAGAAAGAAAAACGCTGGGAGCCGCCCGCACCCTTCCTGGGCCCCCTGATCAGCAGTCAGGTGCCCGTGTTTATCCGTTCCTCTGACTCATAGATAGAAGCCGCGTAATTCCACCGCGAGGATCCATGCCCTTCAGCCGGAGGCCGCCAGGCACACTCCTGGGGTTGAGGAAGGGGGCGTCAGAGCTGGTTCTAGGGCCTGGGCTTTGGCTGGGTGCTTTGGGGGAGGCTCTAAGGAGACAGGGCCCGTCTAGATGGGGTGCTGCCGAAAGGGGGGCATTTGTATCAGTGGGTGTCTCTGTAATCTTCTCTAGCCTTGAAGGAGAGGCCAGAGGGCGCCTGCCCGGCTCAGTCGGCTAAGCGTCTGACTCTTGATCTCAGCTCAGGTCATGATCTTCTGGTTTTGTGAGTTGGAGCCCCGCGTCGGGGTCTGCACGGACAGCACAGAGCCTGCTTGGGATTCTCTCTCTCTCTGCCCCTCACCCACTCACGCTGTCTCTCTCTCTCTCTCTCAAAGTAAATAAATAAACCTTAAAAAAAAAAAAAAGGAAAGGCTAAAACAAGGACCAAACTTGCTCAAGAAGGAACAGTCATTCTCTTCAGCCGCGGGAGGGAGGCTTTTGTGCTCTGTGGCTGCCACAGGGCCCTCGTGGTTGTGCTCAGATGAAGCTATGGAGGGGCCTTGCTCTGTCTCCTTCTGTCCTGGTCTCACGGTAAACTGGCCGAGGGTGGTACTCTGTGCCATTATGTGGGTCTTTCAGGAGAAGAGCATCTAGCCTGCGAATGTCAGGCCTCTCCTGGCTCTTTCTCAGTCCCTTATAACACTCATTAATAAGTAGAAGGAAAAAAATGCATATATATATATATATATATATATATATATATATAAACTTTATATATATATAAAGTTTATTTATTTTGAGAGAGAAAGCATGAATGGGGGAGGGGCAGAGGGGAGGGAGAGAGAGTCCTCAGTGGCTCCACACTGTCAGCAAGGAGCCTAATGAGGGCCTTGAACTCTTGAGCCTTGAGATTGTGACTTGAGCCAAAATCAAGAATTGGGCTTAACTGTCTGAGCCACCCAGGCGTCCTGGTTTCCTCCTCTTTAAAATGGTCACAAGGGGCGCTTGGGTGGCTCAGTTGGTTAAGCGTCCGACTTCAGCTCAGGTCATGATCTCACGGTCTGTGAGTTCGAGCCCTGCATCGGGCTCTGTGCTGACAGCTCAGAGCCTGGAGCCTGCTTCCGATTCTGTATCTCCCTCTCTCTGTCTGCCCTTCCCTTGCTCACGCTCTGTCTCTATGTCTCTCAAAAATAAATAAACATAAAAAAAATTTTAAATGGAGTCACAAGACTCACTCCGTTAAGTATCTGACTTCAGCTCAGGGTATGATCTCAAGGTCGGGCTCTGCACTGGTGGTGCGGAGCCTACTTGGGGTTCTCTCTCTCTCTCTCTCTCTCTGCCCCTCCTCAACCCGTGCTTCCTCTCTCTCTCTCTCTCTCTCAATAAGGAAATAAACCTTAAAAGGGGTGTCTGGGTGACTCATTCGGTTAAGCATCTGACTTCGGCTCCGGTCATGATCTCCTGGTTTGTGGGTTCGAGCCCCGAGTCAGGCTCTGTGCTGACAGCTCAGAGCCTGGAGCCTGCTGCAGATTCTGTGTCTCCCTCTCTCTCTACCCCTCCCCTGCTCACACTCTGTATCTCTCTCTCTCTCAAACAAACAAACATTAAAAAACCTTTTTTAAAGAAATAAACCTTAAGACAAAATAAAACAGAAAGCCCCAAGAGCCCCACATTCTCTCTCTCTCTTTCTCAATTAAGAAATAATCCTTAAAAGGGCGCCTGGGGGGCTCAGTCAGTGAAGCATCTGACCTCAGCTCCAGTCATGATCTCAGGGAACGCGTGAATATTCGGTGCGGGGACACGTGAAGAGCCCTGCCCCCCACAGATGCTTGATCGATGTCAGCTATCATCAATTCACAAACACGGACGTGCCCGACCTCCAGGAATTTCCAGAACATTTCTTCCCATCTTATCTTCCGGGTTTGGTGTTAGTGCTTCTGTAACTTCTCAGATGGCGGTCTCCTTGTCGTCTGATCATCTTCTCCTGTGCCCCAACAGGACAGCAGCAGGACTCTGACCTGGCTTGGGGCGAGCTGCAGCCAGGTGAGCAGGCTTCCTGATATAGCGGCCAGCAGGGGCCAGGAGCAGACAGGCAGACATAAGGGGTCAAGTCCATTTCGCCATCGCGGCCTTCCCAGAGGGACCCACCAGAGACCTGTCTCCTCGCTGCTCCCCGTGGCCACAGCTGGCTCCCATTTGACCCCACGATTTCTTCTCTCTTTCCCAAGGCTGAAGCGACACCTCCTGGTGACCGGGACGCAGACGCGAGCTGTAGGGAAAACCCAGAGATCCCACCGCTGGCACCATGAGCCACGAAGGTGGGGGACAGCAGAGGGGAAAGGACAGGGGACAGGGGTCCTGAGGCAGGGCCAGGGGGGAGGAGGTAGACCGGCCACCTCGGAGGCTTCTCTCCAAGCCTCCCGCCGGGCTCGGGATCCCCGTGGGGCTTTAGCAACGGAGGCCGTTCCCTCCCATTCTTGCCCTGCAGCCTGACTGGTCTGCGAGGGTCAGCGGGCCACTGAACTGGACCCCTGGGTGGCCTTGGCCACCTCCCACCTGTGTGGCCCCGGGTGCCTTACCTAACCTCACCGGTAAAGTGAGAATATTCCCTTACGTTGTTGTGAGGATCAAATAGACCGTGGGTATGTGGTCTGGGCCAGGGCCGGCTACACAACACGCCTTCCCTAAGTGTCGCCGCCGTGCCCTCTAGTGGAACCTGGTAGCTCCAGGCAGAAGCCGCCCCTCCCCCGGCAGCCCCGGCCGCCACGGCCGAGTTAGGACGCCTGCCTGTGTGTCGGGAATAAGCACCTGCTGATCAGAAATGAAAGCTGGGCGGGGCTCGAGTCTGTTCATCTCAATACCCCTGCCTGGGCCGGTGCTCCGTAAATACACAGATTTGGCGTCGCGGGTCCCCTCCAGCTAAGCCCCGGTGTCCTCTCTCCCTTAGTGAAAAAGGAACAATAAAAACAAAACAACTTTTTTTTTTTTTTCCATCTGGGGAGCACAGATTTTATTGAGGAAACCATTGAGTATTTCCGGTCCTCCGTGAGCCGGGACGAGCTGCATCTCCTGCTGGTCAGTGAGGAAGCCTGGGAGAAGTTGATAGAGGAGGCGGAATTGTCCAGGTAACCCCCGGGGACGGTCCGGGGTGGCCCCCCAGATCTCCGCGTGGCAGAATCCTGGGGCTGGGGTTGAGTTCGCTCCTTCTCAACAGTCCATGACCAATATGTCTTCCATGACATTCTCTGGCAGGGAGTAGCCATCGAATTGAGAGGAGAGGAAAGCTGCAGGGGGCAGGTTATGAGACCTTGACCATTAACCTAAAATAGACCTGCCTCTGCCTTGATGTCTTCCTCTCTTCAATATTACTGGGAGGAAACTAAGATAATGTATGTAAAGTGCTTAGCATCGTGACTGACACATAGTAGGTCCTCATTTAATGTTAACTTTTTATTTGATTTAAGTTTATTTATTTTGAGGGAGAGACAGAGACAGCATGACTGGGGAAGGGGCAGAGAAAGAGAGAGAGAGAGAGAGAGAGAGAGAGAGAGAATGAGAATCCCAAGCAGGCTCCACACTGTCAGCACAGAGCCTGACACAGGGCTCCAACTCGTGAACCATGAGATCATGACCTGAGCTGAAATCAAGAGTTGGATGCTCAACCGACTGAGCCCCCCAGGTGCCTCAATGTTAACTTTTTAGAAGATGGCTGCGAAGAGACAGGGGCCAGAGGTCTTCTCCCTGGTGATGACAGTCAAGTCAGAAGAATGCTGATGCACCAGTCTGTGCCCCTGGGCATTTTTCTAGAGCCTTCCCTCCCTTCTAAGGAGTGTACCACACGGCAGGTTCCTGCTGGCCCACAGGCGGAGGGGCTGGAGTGGAGTTGGCTCCAGCTGGGTTGGATCCAGACTCTATCTGTGTCCAGCCCTGGGTTCTCTGGGCGTGTATGTCTCACAGTCTCAGAGGAGTCATTTGTTCAGTGGAAACAGTAATTCAACCTGATGAGATTGTGGTGAAGGCCTTAGTGTGAGCTGCAAGGTCATAGATGGGGACCCGAGGGCAACCGTCTTGTCCAGAGGCCCAGGAGGCTTGGGCCAGGGCCAGAGCCGGGAGCCGGGATGGACGACAGAAGTTGAAGAGTTGACTAGGTAAGCTTGGGAGGCAGGGCTAGGACTGAGTGAACCACTTGGCACCAAACTGAAGGTTCTTGGGAGAGGGCGAGGGGACATTTGTTGCCTCCCTTCTTTGGTCTCCTCACCACCAGGCATGCAGGGCCATGGTGAGGAGGGGGGTTGTCTCCTCCATGCCTTGCCTGGAAGCTAGGGGGTCTTGACCACCATTTGGAAGCCTCTCATCTTCTTGTAAATTTTTTTTAATGTTTATTTACTTTCGAGAGAGAGAGCGCGCACAAGCAGAAGAGTGGCAGAGAGAGAGGGAGACACAGAATCTGAAGCAGGCCCCAGGTTCTGAGCTGTCAGCACGGATCCCGATGCAGGGTTTGAACTCACCAACCATGAGATCATGACCTGAGCTGAAGTCGGACATTTAACCGACTGAGCCCCCCAGGCGCCCCATCCTCTTGGACATAGAGCAGCCCCAGACCCGTGGAGGCAGCGTGGCTCTGTGACAACTACGAGCGTCACAGGAGGTAGCCGCCAATGCTGTACTCTTGGAGGGATTCTGGGCAGACGCACAAGCCCCCACCAAAGAGGAAAGTAGTTCCTCCACCAGCTTGTCCAAATGCAGGTCTTTTCAGGCTTGTGGATTTATACAGATGGCCCTCGAAGTCTCTAGTATTTTTAAGCAATTTCATAAAAGTCGCACATGGTGTTGGCAGGCATGCATATGAAGCTGTCACCAGCTGAGGTGTGAGTTAGGCTGGTGACACCTGAGAGGCTGGGAGTGCTGTGTAATGGGTTGGGAGTCATCGGTGTGAACTGGAGAGTCTTGGGGGACCCAGGGTGGCGGCTGTCCTGCTTCTCAGTCATTTGGGGCAGTGCCTGGGCCACACCTGAGGACATCGGGCTTGGGAGAGAGGGCAGGTGCTGGGCAAAATGATCGCTAAGGTCCCTTCTCACTTTTTAAAATTCCAAGGGCTTAGAGTTAGTCAAGCTGGAAAGTTTGAGCTCACAATCCCTACGACCGCCCTGACTTTTGGCCCCAACTACAAATTGGCAGGTGATCCTCAAACCATCCTGAGGTTGGGTGACTCCCCGAAAGGGCTCGCAGACCTCACCAGAGCTGTCCCACTCAGTGGCACTGTCTTCCAGGGAAGGATGCAGGTGGCCATCGGTCAAAGAGAGAGACGCGTGGGGCAGAGTCTGGGGGGTTTCTAGCGCGAAGCTTCTGTTGCCCTCCAGATGCATTACTGTCCTGTCTTCAATCTGTGACGATGCACACAGGACATTGCCCACCGGGGACGCTCACGCTGTGAAAGAAAACGATGACTCTAACGTTTATTAAAATGGTAAAGAAGACTTAATTCAGGACTATGGCCACAGGAGAGAGTTGAGGCTCTGCTCGGATACAGCGAAGACAGCTGGGGATTTATAGCCAAGGAGCGGGGCATGGGGGCGGGGTCCGGGCGGAGCGCGAAGGATGGGAAATCACACAGAGAAGAAGGTGGAGGATTCTCGCTCGCCGGACCCAACAGGGATCTTGGTGAAGTCGGGTCAAGAACTTCCACATCAGGGCGCCCGGGGGGCTCCGTCGGAGATGCGTCCGACTCTTGATTTCAGCTCAGGTCATGATCTCACGGTTCATGAGATCGAGCCCCTGTTGGGCTCTTCGCTGACAGCCAGGAGCCTGCGTGGGCTTTTCTCTCTCTTCCTCTCTCTCTTCCCCTCCTCTGCTCATATTCTCTCTCTCTCAAAATAAAGAAATAAACTTAAAAAAGAAAGAAAGAAACAAAAAGAACTTCCACATCGAATGGGGGATTTGATCAGAGATCAAAAGTGATCAGATATCAAGGTTGGGAAGATTCTCATTAAGTTGACCTAACAGGGTTCTTGCTAAGATGGGGCACTATAGGCTGTCACGGACAGGACACAGAAGGCCACGGTGGACAAGGTCCACGGGGACTGCATCTAGTCAGAAAGAGGACCTTGAAGACCTGAGTGAAGTTTGGGAAGGAGAGTCTTTTTCACCCAGCTTTGGTGTGTAGAGGTTTTCTGGGGGCCAACGACATGCTCTGTATGGTTGACCTGTCTGTCGTCTCCAGCCCCTCCTTGAGGTCACTTTAATCCCTTTAGTGTCTAGTTCCTCTGTAGGTCAGATCCGATAGCACGGGACCAAAGCCCCCTCATACACCGTGCTGTCAGGCCGTGTCGGGCCAAAGGCCCAGCGGAAGGAAGACAGTGCTATCATTCTAGGACCCTTACCATTCTGGGCAGGGTGGAGAGATCACTTCCCCATCGACAAGGGCGAATGGCAGACCTCTCTGTGGGTAGGTGAATCCTTCCGTACACTCTAAGATTCTCAAGAATGAAGGTTTTTCTGCTCCAACCCCACATCCCTTTGTTCACTACAAACACTGTGGTACCGACAGTTTGACCTGCCCTGGAGTGAGAGCCATCCTTAGCGAATACCTACCACTTGGGGCGCCTGGGCTGCGCAGTAGATTAACTGTCCGACTCTGGATTTCAGCTAAGGTCATGATCTCACCAGGGCAGAGCCTTCTTGGGACTCTTTCTTTCCCTCTCTCTCTGGTCCTCCTTCTCCTCTGCCCCCCCCAAAATAAATCCATAAATACACTTAACAAAACACCCACCACTTAAGAGCATCTTAAGAGGAGTACTTACTTATTCCCTGACGGAGCACGAGCAAGGTACCGACTGTGCGTACCATTGCAAGAATCGTTCTCTGCATCTGTCAACTTCTTGTCCATTTGATTTATAGTAAAAGTCCCGCGGTTGGTGCAGGACAGATCAGATTGAGGTGACAGACAGGCTTTTCTTAATCTCTTGACCTTCGCTGTTACAGTGAGGAGGAAGAGGCGCTACGTGAGGGTCTGAGCAAGCTGGAAGCAGACCTGTATGAGGAGGACAAACACAGGCTCCAAGCTGACCCCCGGGAGAGGGAGAAGTTTTTGAGTGAGTTTCCCCAATTTAAACGGGAGCTTAAGAGGCAAATACGGAAACTCCATGAGCTTGCAGACAAGGTTGAGACGGTGCACAAGCGCTGTACCGTCTCCAACATCGTGGCCAATTCTGCCGGTGTTGTGTCTGGCGCCTTGACCATCCTGGGCCTTAGTCTGGCACCTGTGACGGCTGGAACGAGCCTGGCACTCCTGGCAACCGGGGTGGGGCTGGGGACAGCATCCTCCATCACTGGTATATCCACCGACATTGTGGAGCTCTCAAGCACGTCACATGCGAACGCTGAAGCCAGTCACCTGGTGTCCCCTGACAGTGACAGTGAGAAAGCGATGGTATTTGCGAAGTGTCTGTCTGATTACAGCGGCCGAATTTTTTTCATAGCAAAGAACTTCCCTCAAGCCCTGAAAAACATTACAAAGAATGTTCGTGCCATCAAGCTGGCCAAAGCCAACCCTAGATTAGCAGCCGGTGCGATTAGGTTCATGACGGCTGGGCAAATCTCAGCTCGAAGTAGCAGGCAGGTGCAGAGAGCTTTTGGAGGTACTGTTCTGGGAATGACCAGAGGAGCCCGGATCTTAGGTACGGTCACTGCAGGCGCCTCCCTTCTGCTGGACGCGCACAACCTTGCGAAAGATTGGACACACTTTCAGGAGGGGGCAAAGGCAGAGTCGGCTGAAAAGCTGAGGCTGCAGGCCGAGGGGCTGGAGAAAAAGTTGAAGCTTCTCACCCAGATCTATGAAAGTCTGAAATAGGCCTGACCTCGTGACCTCCAAGCAGGGCGGGGAACGGGGGACATGTGGGGGACAAAGACATGGAGGTACCTTATTAGAGGGGAAACGGGGGCAAAATAAAGTTTTTGAGGGGCGCTTGCGTGGCTCAGTCGGTTAAGCATCTGGCTCTTGGTTTCAGCCCAGGTCACCATCTCACGGTCCGTGGGTTCGACCCTGCGTCGGGCTCCTGGCTGACAGTGCAGAGCCTGCTTGGGATTCTCTCTCTGTCTCTCTGTCTCTCTCCCTCCCCTGCTCACTGTCTGTAGAAATAAATAAATAAACGTTAAAAAAACTTTAAAGGTTTTGGAATGGGGTGTAAAGGAGTTTGGCATTTCTGTAGCTGAGCACGGGAGAGAGGGGTTAATGCAGATGACAGGGGGGTCAAAGGGAAGGCAGGCATGGGGACCCTGGAAGAAGGAGGGGAGGGAGGGGACTAGAGAGTGGAGGGGGTGGGCCAAAGAGGACACAGAGGACATGGCTACAGAGAGACGTGGAGGAACAGCCAAGGGCAGGCCAGGAACACTGCAGGTGGGAGTGTTGGTGTTCGGAGCAGTGCCTCTCTGCTGAGCCTCCCCATGGTTTGCCGCGCCAAGGGGAACAGATCCTCCCCTGTGGAGGGGACTCCAGCCCTACCTTTCCTGCCTCGTCCCACCTTCATCTTCCAGTAGGCTCAACTTTGGTAGACGGTGACTTCCTCGTGATGATTGGTGGTGGTGACGAGGATGCTGACCGCAGTGCTGGCGATGGTGACAATGGCATTAGGGTGCGGGCAACAGTCAGCAAGTTGCTGGTGGTCTTTGGGGCCGGGGCACACCGAGACACCGATGAAGTTCCAAAGGCTGAGTTGGAATGGTGGTCGATTTGGAAAAAAAACAAAAAAGAGAAGAAAAGTGAACGAGTGCCAGCAACGAGTCAAGGAACCTTGCTGTATGTGGAGACCGACCAGCTTGGGGCCAAGAGACACTGCCTCTTTGAGCCTCAGTTTCCTCATCAGTTGGGGGGTCGGGGACAGTGCTAGGCAAGTTGGTATTTCAAAAAACAAATTTTTTTTTGAAGGAGAGAGAGACAGAGCGTGAGCAAGGGAGGGGCAGAGGTGGAGGGAGACACAGAGTCTGAAGCAGGCTCCAGGCTCCGAGCTGACGGCACAGAGGTCTTTGCGGGGCTCAAGCTCACAAACCACGAGATCATGACCTGAGCTGAAGTCGGACGCTCAACCGACGGAGCCACCCAGGCGCCAGCAAGGGGGTATTTCCGATCTGTGCTTGTCCCCATCTTGTGTTCTATGAGCTGCTTCAGGCAATGTGGACTATACAGCGGGGGGTCGCCTGGGCTCTGGAGGCCTGACTTCCCTTCCCCATGGGCTTGTCTTGCGGGCTCTCAGGGAGCAAGTCTTCCATCGCTTTTTCCTCAGACCTCAGCACCCCGCAGGCCCCACCGGGACACCCAAGGGGAGCTTGTCCACGTCTGGCTTTGGACTGAGCATCTTCCTCAGCCGGTGTCCAGAACCTGGGATCAAGCGATAGATGCTGCGGTCCTCGGGTGGGCAGGAGGGCTGAGTCTCGAGCCCCCGGCCTTCCTCCTCCCTCCCTCCCCCATGGAACGCCAAGCAGGTCCAGGCCTTCCCTTCCCCACCAAGATATCGTGGCGATTCTCTCTTCCCTCGCTCTTTCCCAGACCCCACCTGACTTCCCTTCATCCGGGAACCGCCCTGTTTCAGTTCTCTCCCAGCACGGTGGGGCGCCATCTCCTGGCCATCCTTGTCATGCGGCTGGGTGGGTCAATGGTGGTCCTATGGGTTCACCAGCCCAGCCGTTAGACAGGGGAAGTCGCGAAAACCTTCGCTGAGCGTTTGGGTCCAGTTGTCACCCAGGACTCATTACCAGCGATTTTCTGCATGGGGGTTCAAGAGAAGGATTCATCGGGTATTTCCCCAACTAGGGAGTTTTGATAGCCCAACACCCCAGCAGAGCCATCACCTCCCCCACCCCCCCAACCAACTCCCCCTCCTTCTTTGCTGTTGGCAATCACACAAGGTGACCTCACACCCTCTGCCCCCTCGGGCCGCCTGCTCATGATCGGGCAGGAACAGGCCCAGGGAGACCACACCTGTGCAGGGCACAGAACTCGGGGGTGGGGGGTGGGAGAGGAGGCTTGTTCCTCCCCCACCCCCCCGGGCAGCGCCACTGTCCCCTTCCTGATTCTACAGCCTCTCAAGTGCGATGACAGCCCCCTTCCCTCCTTTGCCGAGGGCAGCCCGTCCCCCTGCCACAGCGAGGCTGTCGGGCCGAGCGGACCGGGCCTAGGGGCCAAGCCGGAAAGGCCAGCAGTGGCTTCTCCCAACATTCTTGGGGACCAAATCTATTGAATGGTTAAGGGACGTGTCCCGAGTCTGACAGCCAGAGCATTGCAAAGGGCCGCGGACGCCCGCGATCTCGCACCTACTCTAGGACTGGGGCCCGAGGGTCGACTCTCTGCAGCTTCACCTAGTTTGGAACTCTGCCGTCGGCACAGATCTATTTGAAAGGAAAAATTTTTTTTTCTTTTTCTCCCCCCTTCTTTATAATGATAAAATTCCGAGTCTTTCTCACTGCCTTTCCTTTGGAACCACGTTTAGAAGAGAATAGTTTGTCCCGCACTGGTCTACACTGGCTGCTGAATTAATTCACCTGCGTTCCTGTTCTGTATATGCTGCGTTTAGACTTACTTATGGCAAAGAAGGCATTTTTGTTTTTAAAGGAGACAAACTCAACAGATCATGAAGATACACGAAGCTACATCTGCCTGCAAAGCTCCGAATCCAGGTCCCAGTTGCTGTCACAAAGGAGGGAACGCAGCTCCCAGCCCCACCCTTTTTTATATGATGAAAGTGCCTTAGCATGTGTTGCAGCTGTCACCACTACAGTTAGCTGGGCTGCAGGTGTTTCCACTGAGCGTCACAATAAAGTACCATGTGCTACGAGCCCTGTGTGTGCCAGTGTCCGTGTGCCGGAGCGGGTGGCCTGGAAGGGACCGCGCTCTGCTTCCGCAGCGGGTGCCTACTCTGGGCATCTTCTAGAAGCTTCCGGTACCTCAACCTGGCGGAGGCAAGGGTTGGGTGAGGGGTGGCAGTCGAGGAAGAAAGGTGAGACGGAAAGGCAGGCCGGGCCGGCGGCAAGGACGCTAAGAGGGTCTCCTAGAAACCTCAGCTCTGTGGGGGTCCATCCCAATATGTGTGTAAGTAGGAGCGAGGGAGTCGGTGACGAGGCCTGTGTGCGGCTGGGCCTGTGTGTTCTTTTAACAAAGGCTGAGCTCAACCCCGGCCCCCTGCTCAGCGCCTGGAGTAGAGGGCAGTGGAAACAAGAGGGGGGAGGGGAGGGAAAGGCGTTCCTCAGAGAAGGGCCCTGGCCCCCACCTGGTCAGCGTGTGGACCCAAGCAGCCGCCCCACAGCCGGCGTCCGGGGCCCTCTGTTTGGCCTGCTCAGTCGCTAAGAAAGTGTGTAAGCTTCCAGCGAGGACACTCGAAGACACTCGCGCCACCCACTCCTGCGGCCCTTGACAAGGGAGCAGCAGACGACAGAGCCGCAGGGGCCACGCCACCTGAGGGCCGGGGGTGCTTTTAGCTCAGCCCTTTCCTGAAGGTTCCAGGGGATAACTTGCCTCTCTGCCCAGAGGCCCCAGGCGGCCTTCCAAGCTGTGCCTCTGCCTGGGCCTTCCCGCAGCTCTCTGTCCTCTCTCCTCTGCGTGTCTCTCGTAAGGACACCAGCCACCGGGATTAGGGCCTACTCGGACAGTTAGGGGTTGTGGGATGAGGTCATGGACACCTTCTGAGGGACCCCCACCCCCCCACCCCCGCATTCAACCCACTGCAGGACTCGGCAAATACCCGTTCTTCCCGCTGAGATCCGACCTTGACCGCCCTGTGTGCAGGGGGAGTGCTGGACCGGGTACCCACCTCTGCCCACAAGGGATGGGCAGTCCTGGGGTGGCCCAAGCCACCACACAGAGGGGGAAGGAGGTTCACAGAGTGCATTTTGGAAAGGGGCAGGGAGGGAGTAATGAGAGAAAGCCGGGGCAGAGGCGAGGGAGCCACAATCAGGACCCTTCCCGCAGAAAAGCAAAGCAACATGGAAGAACTGAGTCCTGGAGGCGGTCCCGGCCCACGCGGGGCTCTGGAGGGGGTCCTGGCCCTCGCGGGTCTCTGGAGGTGGTTCCGGCCCATGCGGGTCTCTGGAGGCGGTTCTGGCCCACACAGGACTCTGGAGGTGGTTCCGGCCCACGCGGGTCTCTGGAGGTGGGCCTGGGGCACCCGGGTCTCTGGAGGTGGTTCCGGCCCACCCAGGTCTCTGGAGGTGGTTCCGGCCCACGCGGGGGCTCCGGAGGCGATCCCGGCACAGCAGAAGGAGGTTGGAAGGGGCCCCAAGGTCCTCTCTCTTTAGAGACCGATTACTCAGTGCATAAAGGAAAGAGCTATTTGTGTAGGCTGCAGCCTGGATGGGGCTGGAGGGCATTACTCTAAGTGAATTTCGTTTTTGCTTTTAATGTTTATTTAGTTTTGAGAGAGAGAGACAGAGTGCGAGTGGGGAAGGGGCAGAGAGAGAGGGAAACACAGAATCCCAAGCAACCTGCAGGCTCAGAGCTGTCAGCACAGAGCCCGACGCAGGGCTCGAACCCGTGAACCATGAGAACATGACCTGAGCAGCCCGGCAACGAGTGACCGGGACCACGGCTCCTCTTCCATGTCCCGTACCGACCAGGTGCCCTCAGCCTGGACGCCACCCACCTAAGATGTCCGTCTCTGCCAGCCGCTCTGATGCCTCCAGACGTCCCCATTGTCACGTGCCCAGATTACAGCTCCCCGCTCCCCCCACGGTCCCTAGGCAAAGGGAGAACCAGGAGGTGGGGTCCCCAACTCTGAAACACACAAGTCATAATGTCCAGCCCCTGTGAGCCAAGCTCCCCTCCCCC
The DNA here is from genome assembly GCA_030068075.1 of Paguma larvata. Taxonomy (NCBI): domain Eukaryota; kingdom Metazoa; phylum Chordata; class Mammalia; order Carnivora; family Viverridae; genus Paguma; species Paguma larvata. Next base: position 11,554,184 of record CM057828.1, read on the forward strand.
CGGGATGGAGCGCTGCAAGGGGGTGCTAGCTGTGTGCCCCTGTCTGCTGACTCTCCCAGCCTCCCCCAGGTGACAGAGGGACACCGCCCTCCCCAGCACTTAGGGTCCCTTTCCCACTGAGTTGGGAATTTCCTTCATGGTGGGCTGAAATGGCTTATTGACCAAAGATTTTTGCCCCAGACGGCCGCCCCCCCGGAACTGTACTCATTCTGGGTGACTCTCCTTGTGATCTTGGGGGTCAAGTTGGGCCCTATTCTATAGTCACTAGGTTTTTAGGTCCCCAAGTGGAGTGGACACAGCTCACATGCCTGGAGTCTAAAGATGCCTAATCCTCACTAGACGGGTCTGCACCCCCATGGCTCTCCACCGCGAGGCTGGGTTCGCGGAGTCCGTCCAGGTCCGGAATCCATTCTGCGTCCTCCTTAGATAATCAGGCCGCAGGTGTATGGCCATTTCATTGCATTCCCCACCTCACAGTGGTTTTATCTGATCATCAGGCCAAAGTCACGCTAGCCAAAGGGAGAAGAATCAGGAGGGAAGGGCGTTACAGAAAAAGTGACCAAAGATCACTAAACAAGCAGAGGTGGACAAAAAATCACTTGAAACAGTGTCAAGGGTCAAAATACCAAAGTGAGCTTGAGGTCGCCCCCTCCCGGCCCCCTGAGCTGCCCTGAGCCGCTGGACAAAAGCCACCACCCCTCCCCTCTGCAAACTCACACCTGTTCCGGGCCAACCGTCCAGTCAACTGTCCGTGGTGGCCGCTCTGCTCAGGGAGCAAGCCTCGCTTTCTGCTTTCATTTTCTATTTCTTGACCCTGGCCTTCCCGGAAGTGTCCTCCGTTCAGAACGAGATCTGTGGTCAAGCAGAACTAAGCAGAGGTAGAAAACAGCAGCGTGTCCTCAGCCCTCTCCTGCAGACGGCCCTGGCCACCAAGGACGGGCCTCCGGGGCGCTGGGGCTGTCCCTGCCATCAGTGACAGGTCTAGAGAGACCGGATTAGATCCAAGTGGGGGACACGGATACACGGTGGTGGAGTGGCAAGCGTGCTGCGGGCTTAGACTCGTTCCCCAGGCGCCATGGGGACCAGGGAAGGGGACAGTGGACTCTGCCTGCGCGGAGGCTGGAGGGCTTCTCTGAGGAGGTGATGCTGGATTTGGGCTTTGAAGTAGAAGCATGGTTTTTCCGGGTGGTGGAAGCAGGTGCTCGTGGCGGAAGGATCGGCTGATGCGAACCCTAGAGGCCACACGGGTGTGGCATTTCAGTAGCCACAATATGGCAAGTAGGCAGTGAGCATCTGGTGTGTTTGGTGACGGTGCCGCGTGCTGGCGGTAGGAAGGTGGAAAATGCCAGATGGGAGGTGGGAGGGGCAGAGAGGAGGGGGCTGGGAACAAGCCCCGGGGGAGGGGCAGGGGGATGGGACAGTGTCATTTGCTGAGGGTCCCTCAGTCTGTCAGTCAGGTTTTCCTTCCAGATGTCTAAGGAGGGAAGGGCTGAGCCCAGAAGGATCTGGGGCTTCCGGGGTTTTCTCCCTGAGGGGGCGGGGCCCTGGGGTGTGTTCATTCCCTCCTGAGCAGCTTTCAGGTGGAAACTTTCAGTTTCCCTTTCAGGTGCATATATACTTGGGCCTTGGAGGTATTGGTCACTGAGGGACACACCGCACAGACTGGGACCTCAAGGCTAAAGAAAAGGTGGAGGCTGTTTGGCTCGGGGCAGGAGCCCTTGGTAAGCTGCGAGGGCGGGAGCCCCGGCCCCTCTGCTCGCCCAACAGAGGAACGGTGGAGAGGGAGGGGAACGCTGCTCAGCCCGGGGTCCAGACCGCCCGGGACCTGTGCCGACCCCAGAAGGAAGGAGGATGGCGGGGGGTGGGGAGTGAGGGGGGGAGGGTCAGGGGTGCTCATCCCTTTGGGGAATTTGGAGGAAGCAGAGGAGGCGAAGGGGGCAGGCGGATCGAAGTCTCTCCCCGGGGTGACCTGACCGGCAAAGCGAGGTGGTGTCACCCACAGTGTCTCTGAGCCCTGCCCAGTGCCATGCCCTGCGGGGAAACCGAGGGCCTGCACGGGAGTGTCTTGCCCTGTGGTGCCTTGACCAGGAGACGGAGCCGGACGTCTGGGCTTTCCCCCCCTGCCCCCCTGTTCCGCACGCCGTGAGGGCAGTAAGAGAAGAGGCAGGCCTGGGTGCCCTGTCAGCGAGAACAGAGGCGCCGCCCGGGCGAGAAGGGTCATATTGTGACATGGTCCCACCTTCGTCGTCTTAAAACACCAGGCTGTGGACTCCTGGGGACGACTGTGGGGGCGTGAACTTCAACCTGTGTGTTCACCCAGTCCGAGCCAGACCTGGAATGGGTCCCCACACACCTGGGGCTCCCCTCCACCCTGCCCGCCGAGAACAGGCTGACCCTGGGCGAGTCACTTCACCTGGGGACTTGTTCACATCTCTTAAAACATTGGCCTCGGTGTTTGCGTATCACTTGGGAGGGTCCGTCGCGTGTCATTCCTGCCCCGCTTCTGTCTGCCCCGCGCATCCGTCAGCCGCGCCTCCTATGGTGCCCCGTGCAAGTTTTCCTTTTTTGATGTTCCTTTATTCACTTGGAGAGAGAGACAGAGAGCGTGGGACAAGCGGGGGAGGGGCAGAGAGAGAGAGAAGGAGACAGAGCGTTCTCAGCAGGTCCCTTGCTGTCAGTACAGAGCCCGATGTGGGGCTCGATCCCAGGAACAGCAAAATCATAGCTGAGCTGAAACCGAAAGTGAGATGCTTAGCAAACCGCGGCACCAGGCGCCCCTGCGATGTTGCCCTTGATGGTGTGGGGTTTCCATCTGGATGGAAAAGACGCCCAACTCAACACCGATATCATTTGGTTGAACGTCTCTTCCAGGCTATTTGGAGCTTTTTCATTCTAGCTTACGATTTAGGTTCTGTTGGGATGGACGGATCGAGTTTTAAGGATTTTATTTTTTTTAAGTAATCTCAATATCCAATGTGGGGCTTGAACTCATGACCTGAGATCAAGACTGAACCAGCCAGGGGTCCCATTGTTGGGTTGATTGATTGATTGACTGATTGCGTTTTTACAGGCTTTGTGGTTCTTCTTTCTCTTCCTCCTACTCCCAGACTTTGCTTCTCCTCCCCCTCCTCCCCTCCCCGTCCTTTTACTCCTTCCCCTCCCCCTCCTCCTTCTATTGCTTCACAACACCTTCAATGGGTGCCACCGCAATCCAAAGGAACACAGCTTTTTTTCTGCTTGCAAAGGAGAGTAAGGAAATAACCTCTACCCTTCTCCCCAACGTTCCTGGCAGCAGTTAGTGAACAACAATGGGAGAATCTGGAGGGCGCTGGGTTGGGCACCCACACCTGGCCCGGCCTCCCTGGGGGAGGGGGGCTTTGGACCGCAGTTCTGAGTCTCAGGCATCAGGACACCCATGTCTTTCCGCAATCTCCCCTTCCTCTTTCTCCTCATGTAAAAGCATTATGGCCAGAGTACGGAGACGTGGAGAAATGAATGGGAACTCCCGGAAACCGACAGGACTGCCAAGAGCGCGCTAGACGAGTAGCGTAGTTTCTGTAAAACCCGAGGCATAGTCTTAGTTGTCCGCGGCCAGAAAGCGCTTTTCAGCAAGATAGGCCAGCCAAACAGGTGGAATTACTCAGCGGGGAATGAAACCAGGGTGTGTGTGGCTCCTACACCCCAGAGCTGAGCCTGGCTGTGCCCTGGAGGGCAGAGGGTGCCCCAGAGGCACTGGACAGAGCAGGAGGCGCACCAGGGAACAGACAGGAACCCTACCGGTGCTCAGAGTCGAATGGAGGAGACACAGAATGGAGGAGACAGACAATGGAGGAGACGGAAGGCTGGAGAAAACACAGAGAACCACGGACAGGACAGGGCACATCCAAGGGAAGCCTGGAGAGTCAGGGGTAGGGGGGAAGCAGGCAGGGGAGGGAGACTTTAACCTGGCCATCTAAGCACTGATAAACTTTTACAAGGTAAGGAAGATGGGGAAGGACTTTCCAGGGGGGAGGGGGGGAGGGGGAGCAGCCTGAGCACAGGAGACTGAGCTGTAATTGGAAGCAAGGGTCAGTAGAACAAACAACTCATGATCTCAGGATTGTGAGTTTGAGCCCCACGTTGGGCATGGAGCCTACTTAAAATAAAAATTTAAAAGGAAAGAAAAAAAAAAAGCGAGGAAGCAAGGGGTCCATAGGGTACCCGGATGAAGGCCACACGGAGCAGGGAGCAGCGTCCAGGACCAAAACCCAGGGGACACCCAAGTCGAGGGTCAGGGCCAGGCCAAGAATAAATAGCCCAGGACGGGAAGGATGAGACGGAGGGTGCAGATGCACCTGCACACACTTGGTGTCATCCAGGGTCCGGCTCTTTCTGCCCGTGCCATCCTCCTGCTCTCTGGTCCTCATGCTTTACGATGTCATTGGGCTGCCTGGGCTCCCCGGGCCACGCAGCGTTTGGAGCAGAAGAAGGAGAAGGCGGCCAGCCAGAGCTCCTCTCCCACCCGTCCCTCCCAGCAGCAGGAAGACCCCAGGCGCCCCCACTGAGCCCCCTTCCCCGGGTGTCTTGTTTTGGCCAAGGCTGGGCGGGACAGTCGCCCCTCGCTGCAGAGGGGCCCAGAAAACACATATCTGAGGTCCAGCCCCTAAGATGAGGGGCAGCAGGGCGGAGGGTGATGCAAAGGGCCTTGGAGGAGGTGGAGTCGCCTGGGAACCGGCGGCGGGCAGGAAAGCAGCAAAGGCCACGGAATTATTTGTCGTTAACATCAAGGCTGAGAGCAAAGAGCAATAGCTGGGAATGACCCGACCAGCAGTGGTTCCGAAAGAGAAAGAAAAACGCTGGGAGCCGCCCGCACCCTTCCTGGCCCCAGACACCCGACAGCTGCCCGTGTTTATCCGCTCCTCTGACTCATAGATAGAAGCCGCGTAATTCCACCGCGAGGATCCATGCCCTTCAGCCGGAGGCCGCCAGGCACACTCCTGGGGTTGAGGAAGGGGGCGTCAGAGCTGGTTCTAGGGCCTGGGCTTTGGCTGGGAGATTTGGGGGAGGCTCTAAGGAGACAGGGCCCGTCTAGATGGGGTGCTGCCGAAAGGGGGGCATTTGTATCAGTGGGTGTCTCTGTAATCTTCTCTAGCCTTGAAGGAGAGGCCAGAGGGCGCCTGCCCGGCTCAGTCGGCTAAGCGTCTGACTCTTGATCTCAGCTCAGGTCATGATCTTCTGGTTTTGTGAGTTGGAGCCCCGCGTCGGGGTCTGCACTGACAGTGCGAGTCTGCTTGGGATTCTCTCTCTCTCTGTCCCTCACCCACTCACGCTGTGTCTCTCTCTCTCTCTCTCTCTCAAAGTAAATAAATAAACCTTAAAAAAAATAAAAGGAGAGGCTAAAACAAGGACAAAACTTGCTCAAGAAGGAACAGTCATTCTCTTCAGCCACGGGAGGGAGGCTTTTGTGCTCTGTGGCTGCCACAGGACCCTCGTGGTTGTGCTCAGATGAAGCTATGGAGGGGCCTTGCTCTGTCTCCTTCTGTCCTGGTCTCACGGTAAACTGGCCGAGGGTGGTACTCTGTGCCATTATGTGTGTCTTCCAGAAGAAGAGCATCTAACCTGCCAATGTCAGGCCTCTCCTGGCTCTTTCTCAGTCCCTTATAACACTCATTAATAAGTAGAAGGAAAAAAATGCCAATATATATATATAAAGTTTATTTATATATATATAAAATGCCTATATATATATAAAGTTTATTTATATATATATAAAGTTTATTTATATATATATACAAAGTTTATTTATTTTGAGAGTCAAAGCATGAATGGGGGAGGGGCAGAGGGGAGGGAGAGAGAGTCCTCAGTGGGCTCCACACTGTCAGCGAGGAGCCTAATGAGGGCCTTGAACTCTTGAGCCCTGAGATCCTGACTTGAGCCAAAATCAAGAATTGGCCTTAACTGTCTGAGCCACCCAGGCGCCCTGGTTTCCTCCCCTTTAAAATGGTCACAAGGGGCGCTTGGGTGGCTCAGTTGGTTAAGCGTCCGACTTCAGCTCAGGTCATGATCTCACGGTCTGTGAGTTCGAGCCCCGCATCGGGCTCTGTGCTGACAGCTCAGAGCCTGGAGCCTGCTTCCGATTCTGTATCTCCCTCTCTCTGTCTGCCCTTCCCTTGCTCACGCTCTGTCTCTATGTCTCTCAAAAATAAAAAGCATTAAGAAAAAATTTAAATGGAGTCACAAGACTCACTCCGTTAAGTATCTGACTTCAGCTCAGGGTATGATCTCAAGGTAGGGCTCTGCACTGGTGGTGCGGAGCCTGCTTGGGGTCTCTCTCTCTCTCTCTCTCTCTGCCCCTCCTCAACCCGTGCTTCCTCTCTCTCTCTCTCTCAATAAGGAAATAAACCTTAAAAGGGGTGTCTGTGTGACTCATTCGGTTAAGCGTCTGACTTCAGCTCCGGTCATGATCTCCTGGTTTGTGGGTTCGAGCCCCGAGACAGGCTCTGTGCTGACAGCTCAGAGCTTGGAGCCTGCTGCAGATTCTGTGTCTCCCTCTCTCTCTACCCCTCCCCTGCTCACACTCTGTATCTCTCTCTCTCTCAAACAAATAAATAAACATTAAAAAAACTTTTTTAAAGAAATAAACCTTAAGACAAAATAAAACAGAAAGCCCCAAGAGCCCCACATTCTCTCTCTCTCTTTCTCAATAAAGAAATAATCCTTAAAACGGGCGCCTGTGGGGCTCAGTCAGTGAAGCTTCTGACCTCAGCTCCAGTCATGATCTCAGGGAACGCGTGAATATTCGGTGAGGGGACACGTGAAGAGCCCTGCCCCCCACAGACGCTTGATCGACGTCAGCTATCATCAATTCACAAACACGGACGTGCCCGACCTCAAGGAATTTCCAGAACATTTCTTCCCATCTTATCTTCCGGGTTTGGTGTTAGTGCTTCTGTAACTTCTCAGATGGCGGTCTCCTTGTCGTCTGATCATCTTCTCCTGTGCCCCAACAGGACAGCAGCAGGACTCTGACCTGGCTTGGGGCGAGCTGCAGCCAGGTGAGCAGGCTTCCTGAAATAGCGGCCAGCAGGGGCCAGGAGCAGACAGGCAGACATAAGGGGTCAAGTCCATTTCGCCATCGCGGCCTTCCCAGAGGGACCCACCAGAGACCTGTCTCCTCGCTGCTCCCCGTGGCCACAGCTGGCTCCCATTTGACCCCACGATTTCTTCTCTCTTTCCCAAGGCTGAAGTGACAACTCCTCGTGACCGGGACGCAGACGCAAGCTGTAGGGAAATCCCAGAGATCTCACCGTTGGCACCATGAGCCTCGAAGGTGGGGGACAGCAGAGGGGAAAGGACAGGGGACAGGGGTCCTGAGGCAGGGCCGGGGGGGAGGAGGTAGGCCGGCCACCTCGGAGGCTTCTCTCCAAGCCTCCCGCCGGGCTCGGGACCCCCGTGGGGCTTTAGCAACGGAGGCCGTCCCCTCCGGTTCTCGCCCTGCAGCTTGATTGCTCTGCGAGGGTCAGCGGGCCACTGAACTGGACCCCTGGGTGGCCTTGGCCACCTCCCACCTGTGTGGCCCCGGGTGCCTTACCTAACCTCACCGGTAAAGTGAGAATATTCCCTTACGTTGTTGTGAGGATCAAATAGACCGTGGGTATGTGGTCTGGGCCAGGGCCGGCTACACAACACGCCTTCCCTAAGTGTCGCCGCCGTGCCCTCTAGTGGAACCTGGTAGCTCCAGGTGGAAGCCGCCCCTCCCCCGGCAGCCCCGGCCGCCACGGCCGAGTTAGGACGCCTGCCTGTGTCTCGGGAATAAGCACCTGCTGATCAGAAACGAAAGCTGGGCGGGGCTCGAGTCTGTTCATCTCAATACCCCTGCCTGGGCCGGCGCTCCGTAAATACACAGATTTGGCGTCGCGGGTCCCCTCCAGCTAAGCCCCGGTGTCCTCTCTCCCTTAGTGAAAAAGGAACAATAAAAACAAAACAACTTTTTTTTTTTTTTCCATCTGGGGAGCACAGATTTTATTGAGGAAACCATTGAGTATTTCCGGTCCTCCGTGAGCCAGGACGAGCTGCATCTCCTGCTGGTCAGTGAGGAAGCCTGGGAGAAGTTGATAGAGGAGGCGGAATTGTCCAGGTAACCCCCGGGGACGGTCCGGGGTGGCCCCCCAGATCTCCGCGTGGCAGAATCCTGGGGCTGGGGTTGAGTTCGCTCCTTCTCAACAGTCCATGACCAATATGTCTTCCATGACATTCTCTGGCAGGGAGTAGCCATCGAATTGAGAGGAGAGGAAAGCTGCAGGGGGCAGGTTATGAGACCTTGACCATTAACCTAAAATAGACCTGCCTCTGCCTTGATGTCTTCCTCTCTTCAATATTACTGGGAGGAAACTAAGATAATGTATGTAAAGTGCTTAGCATCGTGACTGACACATAGTAGGTCCTCATTTAATGTAAACTTTTTATTTGATTTAAGTTTATTTAATTTGAGGGAGAGACAGAGACAGCATGACTGGGAAAGGGGCAGAGAAAGAGAGAGAGAGAGAGAGAGAGAGAGAGAATGAGAATCCCAAGCAGGCTCCACACTGTCAGCACAGAGCCTGACACAGGGCTCCAACTCATGAACCATGAGATCATGACCTGAGCTGAAATCAAGAGATGGATGCTCAACCGACTGAGCCCCCCAGGTGCCTCAATGCTAACTTTTTAGAAGATGGCTGCGAAGAGACAGGGGCCAGAGGTCTTCTCCCTGGTGATGACTGTCAAGTCAGAAGAATGCTGATGCACCAGTCTGTGCCCCTGGGCATTTTTCTAGAGCCTTCCCTCCCTTCTAAGGAGTGTACCACACTGCAGGTTCCTGCTGGCCCACAGGCGGAGGGGCTGGAGTGGAGTTGGCTCCAGCTGGTTTGGATCCAGACTCTATCTGTGTCCAGCCCTGGGTTCTCTGGGCGTCTATGTCTCACAGTCTCAGAGGAGTCATTTGTTCAGTGGAAACAGTAATTCAACCTGATGAGATTGTGGTGAAGGCCTTAGTGTGAGCTGCAAGGTCATAGATGGGGACCCGAGGGCAACCGTCTTGTCCAGAGGCCCAGGAGGCTTGGGCCAGGGCCAGAGCCGGGAGCCGGGATGGACGACAGAAGTTGAAGAGTTGACTAGGTAAGCTTGGGAGGCAGGGCTAGGACTGAGTGAACCACTTGGCACCAAACTGAAGGTTCTTGGGAGAGGGCGAGGGGACATTTGTTGCCTCCCTTCTTTGATCTCCTCACCACCAGGCATGCAGGGCCATGGTGAGGAGGGGGGTTGTCTCCTCCATGCCTTGCCTGGAAGCTAGGGGGTCTTGACCACCATTTGGAAGCCTCTCATCTTCTTGTAAATTTTTTTTAATGTTTATTTACTTTCGAGAGAGAGAGCGCGCACAAGCAGAAGAGTGGCAGAGAGAGAGGGAGACACAGAATCTGAAGCAGGCCCCAGGTTCTGAGCTGTCAGCACGGATCCCGATGCAGGGTTTGAACTCACCAACCATGAGATCATGACCTGAGCTGAAGTCGGACATTTAACCGACTGAGCCCCCCAGGCGCCCCAGCCTCTTGGACATAGAGCAGCCCCAGACCCGTGGAGGCAGCGTGGCTCTGTGACAACTACGAGCGTCACAGGAGGTAGCCGCCAATGCTGTACTCTTGGAGGGATTCTGGGCAGACGCACAAGCCCCCACCAAAGAGGAAAGTAGTTCCTCCACCAGCTTGTCCAAATGCAGGTCTTTTCAGGCTTGTGGATTTATACAGATGGCCCTCGAAGTCTCTAGTATTTTTAAGCAATTTCATAAAAGTCGCACATGGTGTTGGCAGGCATGCATATGAAGCTGTCACCAGCTGAGGTGTGAGTTAGGCTGGTGACACCTGAGAGGCTGGGAGTGCTGTGTAATGGGTTGGGAGTCATCGGTGTGAACTGGAGAGTCTTGGGGGACCCAGGGTGGCGGCTGTCCTGCTTCTCAGTCGTTTGGGGCAGTGCCTGGGCCACACCTGAGGACATCGGGCTTGGGAGAGAGGGCAGGTGCTGGGCAAAATGATCGCTAAGGTCCCTTCTCACTTTTTAAAATTCCAAGGGCTCAGAGTTAGTCAAGCTGGAAAGTTTGAGCTCACAATCCCTACGACCGCCCTGACTTTTGGCCCCAACTACAAATTGGCAGGTGATCCTCAAACCATCCTGAGGTTGGGTGACTCCCCGAAAGGGCTCGCAGACCTCACCAGAGCTGTCCCACTCAGTGGCACTGTCTTCCAGGGAAGGATGCAGGTGGCCATCGGTCAAAGAGAGAGACGCGTGGGGCAGAGTCTGGGGGGTTTCTAGCGCGAAGCTTCTGTTGCCCTCCAGACGCGTTACTGTCCTGTCTTCAATCTGTGATGATGCACACAGGACATTGCCCACCGGGGACGCTCACGCTGTGAAAGAAAACGATGACTCTAACGTTTATTACAATGGTAAAGAAGACTTAATTCAGGACTATGGCCACAGGAGAGAGTTGAGGTTCTGCTCGGATACAGCGAAGACAGCTGGGGATTTATAGCCAAGGAGCGGGGCATGGGGGCGGGGTGCCGGGCGGAGCGCGAAGGATGGGAAATCACACAGAGAAGAAGGTGGAGGATTCTCGCTCGCCGGACCCAACAGGGCTCTTGGTGAAGTCGGGTCAAGAACTTCCACATCAGGGCGCCCGGGGGGCTCCGTCGGAGATGCGTCCGACTCTTGATTTCAGCTCAGGTCATGATCTCACGGTTCATGAGATCGAGCCCCTGTTGGGCTCTTCGCTGACAGCCAGGAGCCTGCGTGGGCTTTTCTCTCTCTTCCTCTCTCTCTTCCCCTCCTCTGCTCATATTCTCTCTCTCTCAAAATAAAGAAATAAACTTAAAAAAGAAAGAAAGAAACAAAAAGAACTTCCACATCGAATGGGGGATTTGATCAGAGATCAAAAGTGATCAGATATCAAGGTTGGGAAGATTCTCATTAAGTTGACCTAACAGGGTTCTTGCTAAGATGGGGCACTATAGGCTGTCACGGACAGGACACAGAAGGCCACAGTGGACAAGGTCCACGGGGACTGCATCTAGTCAGAAAGAGGACCTTGAAGACCTGAGTGAAGTTTGGGAAGGAGAGTCTTTTTCACCCAGCTTTGGTGTGTAGAGGTTTTCTGGGGGCCAACGACATGCTCTGTATGGTTGACCTGTCTGTCGTCTCCAGCCCCTCCTTGAGGTCACTTTAATCCCTTTAGTGTCTAGTTCCTCTGTAGGTCAGATCCGATAGCACGGGACCAAAGCCCCCTCATACACCGTGCTGTCAGGCCGTGTCGGGCCAAAGGCCCAGCGGAAGGAAGACAGTCCTATCATTCTAGGACCCTTACCATTCTGGGCAGGGTGGAGAGATCACGTCCCCATCGACAAGGGCGAATGGCAGACCTCTCTGTGGGTAGGTGAATCCTTCCGTACACTCTAAGATTCTCAAGAATGAAGGTTTGTCTGCTCCAACCCCACATCCCTTTGTTCACTACAAACACTGGTACCGACAGTTTGACCTGCCCTGGAGTGAGAGCCATCCTTAGCGAATACCTACCACTTGGGGCGCCTGGGCTGTGCAGTCAATTAAGCATCCGACCTTCAATTTCGGCTCAGGTCATAATCTCAACAGCACAGAGCCTTCTTGGGATTCTTTCTTTCCCTCTCTCTCTGGTCCTCCTTCTCCCCTGCCCCCCAAAATAAATCCATAAATACACTTAAAAAAACACCCACCACTTAAGAGCATCTTAAGAGGAGTACTTACTTATTTCCTGACGGAATACGCGTATCACGGAGCACGAGCAAGGTACCGACTGTGCGTACCATTGCAAGAATCGTTCTCTGCATCTGTCAACTTCTTGTCCATTTGATTTATAGTAAAAGTCCCGCGGTTGGTGCAGGACAGATCAGATTGAGGTGACAGACAGGCTTTTCTTAATCTCTTGACCTTCGCTGTTACAGTGAGGAGGAAGAGGCGCTACGTGAGGGTCTGAGCAAGCTGGAAGCAGACCTGTATGAGGAGGACAAACACAGGCTCCAAGCTGACCCCCGGGAGAGGGAGAAGTTTTTGAGTGAGTTTCCCCAATTTAAACGGGAGCTTAAGAGGCAAATACGGAAACTCCATGAGCTTGCAGACAAGGTTGAGACGGTGCACAAGCGCTGTACCGTCTCCAACATCGTGGCCAATTCTGCCGGTGTTGTGTCTGGCGCCTTGACCATCCTGGGCCTTAGTCTGGCACCTGTGACGGCTGGAACGAGCCTGGCACTCCTGGCAACCGGGGTGGGGCTGGGGACAGCATCCTCCATCACTGGTATATCCACCAACATTGTGGAGCTCTCAAGCACGTCATATGCAAACGCTGAAGCCAGTCACCTGGTGTCCCCTGACAGTGACAGTGAGAAAGCGATGGTATTTGCGAAGTGTCTGTCTGATTACAGCGGCCGAATTTTTTTCATAGCAAAGAACTTCCCTCAAGCCCTGAAAAACATTACAAAGAATGTTCGTGCCATCAAGCTGGCCAAAGCCAACCCTAGATTAGCAGCCCGTGCGATTAGGTTCATGACGGCTGGGCAAATCTCAGCTCGAAGTAGCAGGCAGGTGCAGAGAGCTTTTGGAGGTACTGTTCTGGGAATGACCAGAGGAGCCCGGATCTTAGGTACGGTCACTGCAGGCGCCTCCCTTCTGCTGGACGCGCACAACCTTGCGAAAGATTGGACACACTTTCAGGAGGGGGCAAAGGCAGAGTCGGCTGAAAAGCTGAGGCTGCAGGCCGAGGAGCTGGAGAAAAAGTTGAAGTTTCTCACCCAGATCTATGAAAGTCTGAAATAGGCCTGACCTCGTGACCTCCAAGCAGGGTGGGGAACGGGGGACATGTGGGGGACAAAGGCATGGAGGTACCTTATTAGAGGGGAAACGGGGGCAAAATAAAGTTTTTGAGGGGCGCTTGCGTGGCTCAGTCGGTTAAGCATCTGGCTCTTGGTTTCAGCCCAGGTCACCATCTCACGGTCCGTGGGTTCGACCCTGCGTCGGGCTCCTGGCTGACAGTGCAGAGCCTGCTTGGGATTCTCTCTCTGTCTCTCTGTCTCTCTCCCTCCCCTGCTCACTGTCTGTAGAAATAAATAAATAAACGTTAAAAAAACTTTAAAGGTTTTGGAATGGGGTGTAAAGGAGTTTGGCATTTCTGTAGCTGAGCACGGGAGAGAGGGGTTAATGCAGATGACAGGGGGGTCAAAGGGAAGGCAGGCATGGGGACCCTGGAAGAAGGAGGGGAGGGAGGGGACTAGAGAGTGGAGGGGGTGGGCCAAAGAGGACACAGAGGACATGGCTACAGAGAGACGTGGAGGAACAGCCAAGGGCAGGCCAGGAACACTGCAGGTGGGAGTGTTGGTGTTCGGAGCAGTGCCTCTCTGCTGAGCCTCCCCATGGTTTGCCGCACCAACGGGAACAGACTCCTCCCCTGCGGAGGGAACTCCAGCCCTACCTTTCCTGCCTCGTCCCACCTTCATCTTCCAGTAGGCTCACCTTCGGTAGACGGTGACTTCCTCGTGATGATTGGTGGTGGTGACGAGGATGCTGACCGCGGTGCTGGCGATGGTGACAATGGCATTAGGGTGCGGGCAACAGTCAGCAAGTTGCTGGTGGTCTTTGGGGCCGGGGCACACCGAGACACCAATGAAGTTCCAAAGGCTGAGTTGGAATGGTGGTCGATTTGGAAAAAAAACAAAAAAGAGAAGAAAAGTGAACGAGTGCCAGCAACGAGTCAAGGAACCTTGCTGTATGTGGAGACCGACCAGCTTGGGGCCAAGAGACACTGCCTCTTTGAGCCTCAGTTTCCTCATCAGTTGGGGGTTGGGGACAGTGCTAGGCAAGTTGGTATTTCAAAAAAAAAATTGTTTTTTGAAGGAGAGACAGAGCGTGAGCAAGGGAGGGGCAGAGGTGGAGGGAGACACAGAGTCTGAAGCAGGCTCCAGGCTCCGAGCTGACGGCACAGAGGTCTTTGCGGGGCTCAAGCTCACAAACCACGAGATCATGACCTGAGCTGAAGTCGGTCATTCAACCGACGGAGCCACCCAGGCACCAGCAAGGGGGTATTTCCGATCTGTGCTTGTCCCCGCCTTGTGTTCTATAAGCTGCTTCAGGCAATGTGGACTATACAGCGGGGGGTCGCCTGGGCTCTGGAGGCCTGACTTCCCTTCCCCATGGGCTTGTCTTGCGGGCTCTCAGGGAGCAAGTCTTCCATCGCTTTTTCCTCAGACCTCAGCACCCCGCAGGCCCCACCGGGACACCCAGGGGGAGCTTGTCCACGTCTGGCTTTGGACTGAGCATCTTCCTCAGCCGGTGTCCAGAACCTGGGATCAAGCGATAGATGCTGCGGTCCTCGGGTGGGCAGGAGGGCTGAGTCTCGAGCCCCCGGCCTTCCTCCTCCCTCCCTCCCCCATGGAACGCCACGCAGGTCCAGGCCTTCCCTTCCCCACTAAGATATCATGGCGATACTCTCTTCCCTCGCTCTTTCCCAGACCCCACCTGACTTCCCTTCATCCGGGAACCGCCCTGTTTCAGTTCTCTCCCAGCACGGTGGGGCGCCATCTCCTGGCCATCCTTGTCATGCGGCTGGGTGGTCAATGGTGGTCCTATGGGTTCACCAGCCCAGCCTTTAGACAGGGGAAGACTCGAAAACCTTCGCTGAGCGTTTAGACTTACTTATGGCAAAGAAGGCATTTTTGTTTTTAAAGGAGACAAACTCAACAGATCATGAAGATACACGAAGCTACATCTGCCTACAAAGCTCCGAATCCAGGTCCCAGTTGCTGTCACAAAGGAGGGAACGGAGCTCCCAGCCCCACCCTTTTTTATATGATGAAAGTGCCTTAGCATGTGTTGCAGCTGTCACCACTACAGTTAGCTGGGCTGCAGGTGTTTCCACTGAGCGTCACAATAAAGTACCATGTGCTACGAGCCCCGTGCGTGCCGGTGTCCGTGTGCCGGAGCGGGTGGCCTGGAAGGGACCGCGCTCTGCTTCCGCAGCGGGCGCCTACTCTGGGCATCTTCTAGAAGCTTCCGGTACCTCAACCTGGCGGAGGCAAGGGTTGGGTGAGGGGTGGCAGTCGAGGAAGAAAGGGGAGACGGAAAGGCAGGCCGGGCCGGTGGCAAGGACGCTGAGAGGGTCTCCTAGAAACCTCAGTCGTGTGGGGGTCCATCCCAAGGTGTGTGTAAGTAGGAGGGAGGGAGTCGGTGATGAGGCCTGTGTGCGGCTGGGCCTGTGTGTTCTTTTAACAAAGGCTGGGCACAACCCCGGTCCCTTGCTCAGTGCCTGGAGTAGAGGGCAGTGGAAACAAGAGGGGGGAGGGGAGGGAAAGGCGTTCCTCAGAGAAGGGCCCTGGCCCCCACCTGGTCAGCGTGTGGACCCAAGCAGCCGCCCCGCACGCCGGCGTCCCGGGCCCTCTATTTGGCCTGCTCAGTCGCTAAGGAAGTGTGTAAGCTTCCAGCGATGACACTCCCGCCAGCCACTCCCACGGCCCCTGGGAAGGGAGCAGCAGACGACAGAGTCTTGTGGGCCACGCCACCTGAGGGCCGGGGGTGCTTTTAGCTCAGCCCTTTCCTGAAGGTTCCAGGGGAGAACTTGCCTCTCTGGCCCCAGAGGCCCCAGGCGGCCTTCCAATCTCTGCCTCTGCCTGGGCCTTCCCACAGCTCTCTGTCCTCTCTCCTCTGCGTGTCTGTCATAAGGACACCAGCCACCGGGATTAGGGCCTACCCGGACAGGTAGGGGTTGTGGGATGAGGTCATGGACACCTTCTGAGGGACTCCCACCCCCCTGCATTGAACCCACTGCAGGACTCGGCAAATACCGTTTCTTCCCGCTGAGATCTGACCTTGACCGCATTGTGTGCAGGGGGAGTGCTGGACCGGGTACCCACCTCTGCCCACAAGGGATGGGCAGTCCTGGGGTGGCCCGACACACCCACCACACAGAGGGGAAGGAGGTTCACAGAGTGCATTTTGGAAAGGGGCGGGGAGGGAGTAATGAGAGAAAGCCGGGGCAGAGGCGAGGGAGCCACAATCAGGACCCTTCCCGCAGAAAAGCAAAGCGACGTGGAAGAACTGGGTCCTGGAGGTGGTCCCGGCCCACACGGGTCTCTGGAGGTGGTCCCGGCCCAGGCGGGTCTCTGGAGGGGGTCCCGGCGCACCGGGGTCTCTGGAGGGGGTCCAAGCCCATGCGGGGCTCGGAGGCGATCCCGGCACAGCAGAAGGAGGTTGGAAGGGGCCCCAAGGTCCTCTCTCTTTAGAGACTGATTACTCAGCACAGAAAGGAAAGAGCTATTTGTGGAGGCTGCAGCCTGGATGGGGCTCGAGGGCATTACTCTGGGTGAATTTCGTTTTTGCTTTTAATGTTTATTTAGTTTTGAGAGAGAGAGACAGAACGCGAGCTGGGAAGGGGAAGAGAGAGAGGGAGACACAGAATCCCAAGCAGGCTGCGGGCTCTGAGCTGTCAGCACAGAGCCCGACGCAGGGCTCGAACCCATGAACTGTGAGATCATGACCTGAGCCCAAGTCGGACCCTTAACCGACTGAGCCACCCAGACACCCTGATGTTTTCAACTTCGTACTTTGTTCGAAGCCTTCCTGGGCTGGACAATGGCTCCTCAGGGCCCGATTTTACCACCGATTTGAGCAAACGCAAATAGGATTGTCCACTGCCTGATGCTGGCAGCCCGGCAACGAGTGACCGGGACCACGGCTCCTCTTCCACGTCCCGTACCGACCAGGTGCCCTCAGCATGGACGCAACCCACCTAAGATGTCGGTCTCTGCCAGCCGCTCTGATGCCTCCAGACGTCCCCGTCATCACGTGCCCAGGTTACAGCTCCCGCTCCCCCCACTGTCCCTAGGCAAAGGGACAACCAGGAGGTGGGGTCCCCACCTCTGAAACACACAAGTCACCGGCTCACTTCTGAAGCACGTATGCTGAAACACACAAGTCATAATGTCCAGCACGTGTGAGCCAAGCTCCCCTTCCCCCGGGATGGAGACGCTGCAAGGGGGTGCTAGCTGTGTGCCCCTGTCTGCTGACTCTCCCAGCCTCCCCCGGGTGACATAGGGACACCTCCGTCCCCAGTGTTAGGGTCCCTTTCCCACTGAGTTGGGAATTTCCTGGCGCTCCACCATGAGGCTACGTTTACGGAGTCCATCCAGGTCCAGAATCCAATCTGCGTCCTCCTTAGATAATCAGGCCGCAGGAGTGTGGCCGTTTCATTGCATTCCCCACCTCACAGTGGTTTTATCTGGGCATCGGGCCAAAGTCACGCTAGCCAAAGGGAGAAGAATCAGGAGGAAGGGGCGTTACAGAAAAAGTGACCAAAGACCACTAAACAAGCAGAGGTGGACAAAAAATCACTTGAAACAGTGTCAAGGGTGAAAATACCAGGGTGAGCTTGAGGTCGCCCCCTCCCGGCCCCCTGAGCTGCCCTGAGCCGCTGGACAAAAGCCACCACCCCTCCCCTCTGCAAACTCACACCTGTTCCGGGCCAACCGTCCAGTCAACTGTCCGTGGTGGCCGCTCTGCTCAGGGAGCAAGCCTCGATTTCTGCTTTCAGTTTCTATTTCTTGACCCTGGCCTTCCCGGAAGTGTCCTCCGTTCGGAACGAGGTCTGTGGTCAAGCAGAACTAAGCAGAGGTAGAAAACAGAAGCGCGTGCTCAGCCCTCTCCTGCAGACGGCCCTGGCCACCAAGGACGGGCCTCCCGGGGCGCTGGGGCTGTCCCTGCCATCAGTGACAGGTCTAGAGAGACCGGATTAGATCCAAGTGGGGGACACGGATACACGGTGGTGGAGTGGCAAGCGTGCTGCGGGCTTAGACTCGTCCCCCAGGCGCCATGGGGACCAGGGAAGGGGACAGTGGACTCTGCCTGCGTGGAGGCTGGAGGGCTTCTCTGAGGAGGTGATGCTGGATTTGGGCTTTGAAGTAGAAGCATGGTTTTTCCGGGTGGTGGAAGCAGGTGCTCGTGGCGGAAGGATAGGCTGATGCGAACCCTAGAGGCCACACGGGTGTGGCATTTCAGTAGCCACAATATGGCAAGTAGGCAGTGAGCATCTGGTGTGTTTGGTGACGGTGCCGCGTGCTGGCGGTAGGAAGGTGGATAATGCCAGATGGGAAGTGGGAGGGGCAGAGAGGAGGGGGCTGGGAACAAGCCCGGGGGGAGGGGCATGGGGGATGGGACAGTGTCATTTGCTGAGGGTCCCTCAGTCTGTCAGTCAGGTTTTCCTTCCAGATGTCCAAGGAGGGAAGGGCGAGCCCAGAAGTGCCGCGGCCAGCGTGACAATTTCTCTGACAGGGTTGAGGGTAAGGAGATGGGAAAGGGGACAGAAGAGCAAGGGTGGGGAACGGGAGGAACACCAGGAGCCATTGCACCAAAGTGTCGCTCTTTATTTTGCAAGTTCGGCTTATATACAGTATAATAGGTCATGACATAATTGCATCAGGAGACATATTTAGGACAAGATCCTCAAGCGTGACTTAAGTTCCTTACTGTTAGTTCCTCCTTGGAGCAGGGAGCCCTCGATCCCCTGGGGTAAGCAGGTTAGGCATGTAACGTGACATTGACTCAGGCTCACGGGAGCCTGGGTCCCTGGAGGGTATCAGCTGTACCCTGGCGCGCCCTGAGGCACCGCTCCTGAGAACAACCAAGGGAGGGTCGGGAAGCCCCGGTTGGCGGAGTCTGAGAGCCGTTGCTCGATCAGTTAACCCCAGCCTGGCTCAGGGCTCCCAACATCTCCCCCTATTTTTTTTAATGAAGCATGTGCCTCTTGATTTGAGTCTGTAGTAGGTACCGTTTCCAGCACCCACAAAGGGCACACCATGTCAGCCCCAAAAGGAGAGCGAGAATTCCAAGCCCCAGGAAGAACCAAAAGGAGTGTCACAAAAGATTTAGAGGTTAAACCCATTAAGACTGTCCAATACTTGGTGAGCGATTTTTGCAGGATCTACCAAGTCCAATTTGGATTGCCCAATGGCAGCTATGTCTTGTTGGAGATCCTCCAAATCCAAGCTCATCTCCGGATGGTGCCAAATGCCCTGGAGGTGCCATTGCACTTGTTCCCAGGTAGTGGCATTCTCAAATTCTAACGGAGTGACACAAATATGTCGGAACCCACCGTGGCAAATTAGGGAAAGCCGGGGTTTTATCAACGTGACTCGCTTTCCCAAAAATTCAACAGCATCTTCAAGCCCATTTAAGCGTTCGAGGATTTTATGATCTATGGTGTCTTGTGTAGCCAATGTGTGGGAGATGTTGCGAGCAAGGGTGTTTACATGATCGGCAGTATGCACCGACTGAGCCGGTGTGACTGTGGACACAGTGGCAGTGGCAATTAGAGATATTAGGGCAGTAATTCCGGCTACAAGCAGTCCTAAAAACCGTTTAGCTCGGGACAAGAGACCATGTATCTCCAAGGCAAATTGATATCCATAATCAGGGTACCATGGCCCCTCTACCGTTACAGGAATCATCACATAAGGAGGTTGCATAACCAGAAATACCAAGGTTGTGGAGGAGGAGGTTACAGACTGGGAAATAGGGATGCAGTTAGTAAGAATGCATTCAGGGCATGCAGCACGATACATAGTGCCGTCTCGGATATGAATAGGCGTAACGGACCCCGGGCCTACAACCAACAGGAAGGGCCAAGGAACACAAGCTTGAGACCTTAACACAGGATCAGGGCGTCGAAAAACAAGCCAAGAAGTGGCATTAGTCTCTATAGGGGACATGGCGGCAACCAACTTCCACAGTTCAGGGTGGAACATCCCTCCAGGCGTTGAAAGGACACCACCTGGTAAGCTATGGTTGTGTCTATAAGGTCCAGAAGTAGTCTCTCTCAGCCATCTGCCCCCACCAGTCAAGATGAGTCAAGTAGGTAAGGGAGGCTTGGACCAGTCCGTGGTACTCATGGAGGGGATGCCATAAGGTGCGTAGATGGAGTGTCGGAGGCTGCCGTGTCTCCTGGACCAGCTGAGTCGCAGCTCCCGTCAGCTTCTTGATCTGCCCCAAGTGGGTAGGTCCATCTTGGCTCTCCGCTTGCGGCGGGGTGTCGATATTTTCAACCGGGCCATCTTGTTGTGTAGCCGGGATGACACGGATACATCGGGCTGGGAGCCAACGCGGTGCTTCCTCATCCTGTGGAAAAACACAAGCATACCCTCGGCCCTGTCTTAGGATAGGGTCGGGTCCATGCCAGATGCCTGTCATAGGGTCCTTCCATTTGGCCAACTGGAGGGGATTGGTTTCTGGATGCCAAAAGCGCTCTGCTGCAGTGCGGCCAGACCCATCCACATTTAAAAAATTTATCACATATAAGGCCAGTGATAAACGCATGTGGGGAGAATATTTTACCCGTCCCTTTAGGATCTCCCCCTCTTTTAATTTATGCAGATATGATTTGAGCGTAGCATGGCTTCGCTCTACTAAAGCCTGGCCTTGAGAGTTGTAGGGAATGCCTGTGGAATGGGTGATTGCAAAAGCGGCGCAAAATTGCACAAAGGCCTTTGAGGTGTAGGCTGAGCCATCGTCAGTCTTGATCTTTTTGGGCATGCCAATTTGCGAAAAGGCAAAGAATAAGTGATTTTGTACATCTTTAAATGCTTCTCCGGCATGGGCGGAGGCACATGTATAGCCAGAATATGTGTCTACCGAAACATGAATGTATTTCAATTTCCCGAAGGGTGGGTATAGGGTCACACCATTTGCCACAGGTGGTTGGGTAGTAATCCTCGAGGGTTTACTGAGTAGTTTGGAGGGTGCAAATGTTCTGGGCAAGTATGGCATTCTTTTACTATTCGTCTGGCCTGTTCTCGTGTAATATGAAATTGCCTGCGTAAGGCAAGGGCATTTTGATGAAATTGAGCATGACTTAGTTTTGCTTTCTCAATTGGCGTTGTCTCTAAGTTAACGGAATAAGCTATGTGGGTGTATTTGCAATAGCATTACCTAGAGCCAAAGGGCCTGGGAGCTGAGTGTGTGCACGGATATGGGAAATGTATACAGGTTCCAGTCGCTGGTTCAGTGAAGTTTGTATGTCTTTGAACAAATGGTACAGTTCTTCATCATTACACAGTATGTATGCTTGGGGGAGAATTGAAACTGATCGAGTAACATATTGACTGTCAGAAAACAAATTTATAGCAAAAGGATATTTTTCTAAGGGAATGTGAACTGCCTTTAGTTCCGCTCTTTGTCCAGAAGAAGTAGGGTATTTATAGGTTGTGGTGTGTTTGTGTTGTGGGGACTGAGAATGGATTGCAATGGTTCCTCTTTTGTCTGCATCTATAAATACGTTAGGGGCAGTTGTAAGCGGTTTGTCCGAGATGCTGACAAAAGGTTTGGTTGGGGTCACGGCTAAAAATTGCAACAGTTTGTCAGCGGGAAGATGATATTTAATTTGGCCAGATAGGGCTGTCTGTTGCAAAGCTGTGACCTTATCTGCGGTTAACATGGGACATATTGAGTAATCAGGATCTTTTCCATACAATTGAGTGGCACGCTGTCGCCCTTTGATTATAAGTTTGGTCAATAAAAGAATAAGGGGATTAATTACATGTAATTGGTGTATGTATGTATGTATGTATCCATTCCAAAGGACCCGCAGGTTGCCACAGGACTGCTAAGGGTAGGTGAGCAGGATTCAAAAGGATTAAGTAGAGGGGATCTTGATAAGAGATCCGAGTGATCTGTGCCTCTGAGAGTTTTGCATTAATTATATCCAAAGCATCTTTAGCTTCTTTAGTTAAAGTCCTAGGTGAGGCAGGGTTGGAATCCCCCTTTAGGATGTCAAAAAGAGGGGATAATTGCTCTGCGGTGAGAGATAAAGTGGGGCAAATCCAAGTGATATCTCCCAAGAGCTTTTGAAAGTCATTTAAAGTACTGAGAGGAGGTGCGGATGGATAATTTCTGAGGCCTAATGGATCGGCCTTCAATGACCTATCCAAGGTATTCAAAAGGTGCCGTTTTCTGTATCTTTTCTGGGGCTATTACCAGAAAGAAGGCTTCTAGAGCTGCGATGAGGTCGCCAAAAGCCTGTTGTAAAAGGGGTTCTGAGGAGGCGGCCAGCAAAATGTCATCCATATAATGAATGCAGTATACTCGGGGGTATTGTTTTCGGAACGGCTGTAAAGCTCTGTGCACATAATCTTGGCAGAAAGAGGGTCTGTTAGCCGTACCTTGAGGGAGGACCTTCCACGGATATCGGGAGAAGGGTGCTTGTAAATTCACCTCGGGTATGGAAAAGGCAAATTTCTCTTTGTCCGTGGCAGCCAATGGAATAGTGAAAAAACAATCCTTTAAGTCAAACACTATTAGAGCAAAATCCAATGGGATAGCGGAGGGAGAAGGTAGCCCTGGCTGCAATGCCCCCATAGGTTTCATAACTGCATTAACTGCTCTTAGGTCCTGCAACAATCTCCATTTACCCGATTTTTTCTTAATAACAAATATAGGAGTATTCCATGGGCTGTTAGAAGGTTCAATATGTCCTAATGATAGTTGTTCTTGTACAAAGAACTTTGTTGCCTCTAATTTCTCTGTAGGGAGGGGCCACTGATTTACCCATACTGGGGTGGAGGACAGCCACTCCAGAGGCATAGCATGAGGTCGGCTCAGTGGCCCTGATGAAAACCCGATCCCGCTCTGTCAGATTGTGAAGGGGGAGAGAGAGGATCTTTGATCCCTCGAAGATCTTTCCTCAATCCTCGTCCAGGCTTGTAACCCATTTTTGACATAAGGTGCATAATCACTGGGGATTGCTGAGCTATTGGGATTGGTGCTGACTGAAGAGTAAGGCCCACGTCAGAAAGAACATCGCGTCCCCACAAATTTATTTCAATATCCAGAATGAATGGCTGGAAAGTTCCAGTTTGTCCTTCCTCTGAAGTCCACTGGAGGAAATGGGAGCTTATCGAAGGGGATTGAGCTTGTCCTACCCCTTTAATAGGTGTGGGGGTGGAATGACAGGGCCATGAAGAGGGCCATTGTTGGCGAGATATTACTGATACGTCAGCTCCTGTGTCAATGAGCCCCCTAAAGGGACGACCCGATATGTAAAGGGTCAACAAGGGTTTATCTTGAGATATTATTTTCATCCAATAAGCATTTGTTGATCCAAAACCTTGGTCTCCTCTATGGGACTTAACATGAGGATTATTGGTGACCCACCTAGGGATCAGAACTAATTGAGCAACAGGAATCTTTGGCTGTAAGGAAAGAACTCCCTCCTTTAGGCTAGCCATGAGTTTTATTTCCCCTGTATCGTCTTCATCAATAACCCCGGGATGAATGATTAAACCTCTTAACGTCCAATTAGATCTTCCTAATATAAGTCCCATTGATCCTTGTGGTAAGGGTCCCCAAATCCCCGTATCTATAATTTTGGGGGGATAGCCTCCTTCCAGTCGCCAGGACATAGGGCTTCTCTGCTAAGATTGTCCAGAAGAGACAAAGTGAAAGGAGCTGTCGGTCCATATTGGGCCGTGGCAGTTTTAACTTCCTTTAAGACTTTAAAGTTCAAAGCCGTATACACCCTTTGGCCCCCCTGCTGCGTGACGGGGTAAGCACTAAAGCTAGAAGTATCTTCTCCCGTCTGCTGCGCCCCGTTGCAATGGGGTCACACCCTTTACGGGGAAGGGAGCCGCCGCCTGTTGTCCCTGCATAACAGGGAAGGCTCGGCAAGGAGTGGTTTGACCCCGGTGACCCCAAGAAGCTCTTGCCTCCGCGGTTTTCGGTCTGACACTTTGTGAAGCAAACAAGGGCAGAGCTCTAAGAACTTTTGGTTTCTCTTCCGATATCTCGGCAATAGCAGGGAAAACATCATTATCATCATCGAGATAGACATTGTCCGGGCCAAATTCAATGCCCCCTGATGTCAACAAAGCTGGAGCAGATGATTTTAAGGGGTCCAAGCAGGGAACCGGAGGGGGTGAGGGTGGAGGTGATAAGGCAGACGGCGCGGGTAAATCCAACACCTCAAAAGAGGAAGGAACCTTGGGCGACTCAGGCAAAGGCTCCTCGAGAGCCTCTGCGAAAGCAGAAGAAGACTTAAGAGAGATCAGTTCTATTTTATGGTGAGGGTCTAAAGCCTCCCGCAGCTGGCCCCACAGGTTCATGGTTCCAGGAGGGAGGGCAGATGCCCCTCGGACATAGATTTGGTTTTTAAATTCCAGTCCAACCCTTCGCCAAGCTTCTAGATTAACAGTTTCTTCAGAAGGGAACCAGGGACAAAGTTCCTCAACCACTTTAAAAAAATTCTTGCAAGGTCCCCTTTGAGACCTTAGATCCTTTTGCCTTCAGTAAGGCCTGGAGGGCTGCCAAAAAATAAGCATGTTCCACGGACTGCTTTTGCCCCATAGTTTTACTCCTGTCGTTCCCAGCACTCAAGGCCGGGTCTCCTTACCTGATTAACTTCGTCGACGCTCATGAAATGTACTCAAGTCCCTGTGCCGGCGCCACCTGTCGAGGCCATCGCGACATATTCTCGGACAGAGTTGAGGGTAAGGAGATGAGAAAGGGGACAGAAGAGCAAGGGTGGGGAACGGGAGGAACACCAGGAGCCATTGCACCGAAGTGTCGTTCTTTATTTTGCAAGTTCGGCTTATATACAGTATAGTAGGTCATGACATAACTGCATCAGGAGACATATTTAGGACAAGATCCTCAAGCGTGACTTAAGTTCCTTACTGTTAGTTCCTCCTTGGAGCAGGGAGCCCTCGATCCCCTGGGGTAAGCAGGTTAGGCATGTAACGTGACATTGACTCAGGCTCACGGGAGCCTGGGTCCCTGGAGGGTATCAGCTGTACCCTGGCGCGCCCTGAGGCACCGCTCCTGAGAACAACCAAGGGAGGGTCGGGAAGCCCCGGTTGGCGGAGTCTGAGAGCCGTTGCTTGATCAGTTAACCCCAGCCTGGCTCAGGGCTCCCAACACAGAAGGGCTTCCGGGGTTTTCTCCCTGAGGGGGCGGGGCCCTGGGGTGTGTTCATTCCCTCCTGAGCAGCTTTCAGGTGGAAACTTTCAGTTTCCCGTTCAGGTGCATATATACTTGGGCCTTGCAGGTATGTGGTCACTGAGGGACACACCGCACAGACTGGGCCCTCAAGGCTAAAGAAAACGAGGAGGCCATTCAACTCGGAGGAGGACCCCTTGGTAAGCTGGGAGGGCGGGAGCCCCGGCCCCTCTGCTCGCCCTCCAGAGGAACGGTGGAGAGGGAGGGGGACGCTGCTCAGCCCGGGGTCCAGACCACCCGGGACCTGAGCCGACCGCAGCAGGAAGGTGGATGGCGGGGGGATAGGGGGTGAGGAGGGAGGGTCAGGGGTGCTCATCCCTTTGGGGAATTTGGAGGAAGCAGAGGAGACGAAGGGGGGCCGGTGAGTGGGAATCTCTCCCTGTGGTGACCTGACCGGCAAAGGGAGGTGGTGTCACCCACAGTGTCTCTGAGCCCTGCCCAGTGCCATGCCCTCCGGGGAAACTGAGGGCCTGCAAGGGAGTGACTTGCCCAGGGGTGCCTCGACTGGGAGACAGAACAGGACATCCAGGCTTCCCCCCTGAACCCCCTTTCCCCCTCGTCTGATAGCATGCGGGGGGGGGCGGGGGACAGTAAGAGAAGAGGCAGGCCTGTCAGCGAGAACAGAGGTGCCACCGGGGTGACACCAGGCTGTGGACTCCCGGGGACGACTGTGGGGGCGTGAACTTCAACCTGTGTGTTCACCCAGGCCGAGCCAGACCTGGAATGGGTCCCCACACACCTGGGGCTCCCCTCCACCCTGCCCGCCGAGAACTGAGAACCGGGTGACCCCAGGCGAGTCACTTCACCTGGGGACTCTGTTCACATCTCTTAAAAAATTGGCCTCGGTGTTTGCGTATCACCTGGGAGGGTCCGTCGCGTGTCATTCCTGCCCCGCTTCTGTCTGCCCCGCGCATCCGTCAGCCGTGCCTCCTATGGTGTCCGTTCAAGTTTTCCTTTTTTGATGTTCCTTTATTCACTTGGAGAGACAGACAGAGAGCGTGCGACAAGCGGGGCAGGGGCAGAGAGAGAGAGAAGGAGACAGAGCGTTCTCAGCAGGTCCCTTGCTGTCAGTACAGAGCCGGATGTGGGGCTCGATCCCAGGAACAGCAAGATCATGGCTGAGCTGAAGCCGAAAGTGAGACGCTTAGCAAACCGCGGCACCAGGCGCCCCTGCGATGTTGCCCTTGATGGTCTGGGGTTTCCATCTGGATGGAAAAGACGCCCAACTCAACACCGATATCATTTGGTTGAACGTCTCCCCCAGGATATTTGGAGCTTTTTCTTTCTAGCTTACGATTTAGATTATGTTGGGATGGACGGATTGATTTTTAAGGATTTAATTTTTTTAAGTAATCCCAAACCCAGTGTGGGGCTTGAACGCCCGACCCCGAGATCAAGACTGAACCAGCCAAGGGTCCCATTGTTGGGACTGATTGATTGACTGACTGAGTTTGTAAAGGCTTTGTGGTTCTTCCTTCTCTTCCTCCTATTCCCAGACGTTGCTTCTCCTCCCCCTCCTCCCCGCCCCTCCTCTCCCTCCTCCCCTCCCCGTCATTCCCCACCCCTGCCTCCCCCACCCTATCCTCCCTCCTCCCCCTCCACCCCTTCCCTTCCTCCCCCTCATTCCCCCTGCCTCCCCCACCCCTTCCTCCCCCTCATTCCCCCACACCTGCCTACTCCTCCCCCTCCTTCCCCTCTTCCCCCTTCCCCCTGCCCCTCTTCCCCCTCCCCCTCCAGCTCCACTCTTCCCCCTCCCCCTCCCTTTTTTCTCCTCCCTCTCCCTCTCCTCCTCCTCCCTCTCCTCCTCCTCCATCTCCTCCTCCTCCCCCCTCCCTCCCCCTCCTTCCCCTCCCCCTCCTCCTTCTATTTCTTCACAACACCTTCAATGGGTGCCCCTGCAATCCAAAGGAACACGGCTTTTTTCTGCTTGCAAAGGAGAGTAAGGAAATAACCTCTACCCTTCTCCCCAATGTTCCTGGCAGCAGTTAGTGAACAACAATGGGAGAATCTGGAGGGCGCTGGGTTGGGCACCCACACCTGGCCCGGCCTCCCTGGGGGAGGGGCGCTTGGGAACGCGGTTCTGAGTCTCAGGCATCAGGACACCCATGTCTTTCCGCAATCTCCCCTTCCTCTTTCTCCTCATGTAAAAGCATTATGGCCTGAGTACGGAGACGTGGAGAAATGAATGGGAACTCCCGGAAACCGACAGGACTGCCAAGAGCGCGCTAGACGAGTAGCGTAGTTTCTGTAAAACCTGAGGATAGTCTTAGTTGTCCGCGGCCAGAAAGCGCTTTTCAGCAAGATAGGCCAGCCAAACAGGTGGAATTACTCAGCGGGGAATGAAACCGGGGTGTGTGTGGCTCCTATACCCCAGAGCTGAGTCTGGCTGTGCCCTGGAGGGCGGAGGGTGCCCCGGAGGCACTGGACAGAGCAGGAGGCGCACCAGGGAACAGACAGGAACCCTACCGGTGCTCAGAGTCGAATGGAGGAGACACAGAATGGAGGAGACAGAGAATGGAGGAGACGGAAGGCTGGCGAAAACACAGAGAACCACGGACAGGACAGGGCACATCCAAGGAGAGCCTGGAGAGTCAGGGGGTAGGGGGGATGCAGGCAGGGGAGGGAGACTTTAACCTGGCCATCTAAGCACTGATAAACTTTTACAAGGTAAGGAAGGAGGGAAGGGCTTTCCAGGGGGGAGGCGGGGAGGGGGAGTAGCCTGAGCACAGGTGTGGAGGCTGAGCTGTAATTGGAAGCAAGGGTCAATAGAACAAACAACTCTTTATCTCGGGGTTGTGAGTTCGAGCTCCACGTTGGGAATGGAGCTTATTTAAAATAAAAATTTAAAAAGAAAAGAAAAAAAAAACCAAGGAAGCAAGGGGTCCGTAGGGTACCCAGATGAAGGCCACAGGGAGCAGGGAGCGGTAGGGAAATGGGAGTAGCCGCGCTAGGGGGATGGGCGCCAGGTGGGAGGGCATTGAATCTGATGCTGTTTTAGCCTCCCCTTTCCTGGTCTCCAAGAGGCTTCCCTGCAGCCACGTGTAGGGACGTGCTTCGGTAAGACTCTCTGTCCCACTGCATCCGAGAGCTTGCCGGAGCTGGCGGGGACCGGAGGGCTCCCAGTCGGGGCCACCTTGTCGTTGCCGGGCAGGTTTCTCCCTTCTCCTCCTCCCTGCAGCCTTGTCAGGAATGAGCAGTCAGCGGGCTAGTGAGGACACCCCGCGTACTAACGTAGCAGGAGGGAGAAGCATCTAGGACCAAAACCCAGCGGACACCCAAGACGAGGGTCAGGGCCAGGCCAAGAATAAATAGCCCAGGACGGGAAGGATGAGACGGAGGGTGCAGACGCAGGTGCACACGCTTGGTGTCATCCAGGGTCCGGCTCTTTCTGCCCGTGCCATCCTCCTGCTCTCTGGTCCTCATGCTTTACGATGTCATTGGGCTGCCTGGGCTCCCCGGGCCACGCGGCGTTCGGAGCAGAAGAAGGAGAAGGCGGCCAGCCAGAGCTCCTCTCCCACCCGTCCCTCCCAGCAGCTGGAAGACCCCGGCGCCCCCGCTGAGCCCCCTTCCCCGGGTGTCTTGTTTTGGCCAAGGCTGGGCGGGACAGTCGCCCCTCGCTGCAGAGGCGCCCAGAAAACACATATCTGAGGTCCACCCCTAAGGTGAGGGGCAGCAGGGCGGAGGGCGAGGCAACGGGCCTTGGAGGAGGTGGAGTCGCCTGGGAACCGGCGGCGGGCAGGAAAGCAGCAAAGGCCACGGAATTATTTGTCGTTAACATCAAGGCTGAGAGCAAAGATCAATAGCTGGGAAATGACCCGACCAGCAGTGGTTTCGAAAGAGAAAGAAAAACGCTGGGAGCCGCCCGCACCCTTCCTGGGCCCCCTGATCAGCAGTCAGGTGCCCGTGTTTATCCGTTCCTCTGACTCATAGATAGAAGCTGCGTAATTCCACCGCGAGGATCCATGCCCTTCAGCCGGAGGCCGCCAGGCACACTCCTGGGGTTGAGGAAGGGGGCGTCAGAGCTGGTTCTAGGGCCTGGGCTTTGGCTGGGTGCTTTGGGGGAGGCTCTAAGGAGACAGGGCCCGTCTAGATGGGGTGCTGCCGAAAGGGGGGCATTTGTATCAGTGGGTGTCTCTGTAATCTTCTCTAGCCTTGAAGGAGAGGCCAGAGGGCGCCTGCCCGGCTCAGTCGGCTAAGCGTCTGACTCTTGATCTCAGCTCAGGTCATGATCTTCTGGTTTTGTGAGTTGGAGCCCCGCGTCGGGGTCTGCACGGACAGCACAGAGCCTGCTTGGGATTCTCTCTCTCTCTGCCCCTCACCCACTCACGCTGTCTCTCTCTCTCTCTCTCAAAGTAAATAAATAAACCTTAAAAAAAAAAAAAAGGAAAGGCTAAAACAAGGACCAAACTTGCTCAAGAAGGAACAGTCATTCTCTTCAGCCGCGGGAGGGAGGCTTTTGTGCTCTGTGGCTGCCACAGGGCCCTCGTGGTTGTGCTCAGATGAAGCTATGGAGGGGCCTTGCTCTGTCTCCTTCTGTCCTGGTCTCACGGTAAACTGGCCGAGGGTGGTACTCTGTGCCATTATGTGGGTCTTTCAGGAGAAGAGCATCTAGCCTGCGAATGTCAGGCCTCTCCTGGCTCTTTCTCAGTCCCTTATAACACTCATTAATAAGTAGAAGGAAAAAAATGCATATATATATATATATATATATAAACTTTATATATATATATATATATATAAACTTTATATATATATATATATATATAAACTTTATATATATATATATATATATAAACTTTATATATATATAAAGTTTATTTATTTTGAGAGAGAAAGCATGAATGGGGGAGGGGCAGAGGGGAGGGAGAGAGAGTCCTCAGTGGCTCCACACTGTCAGCAAGGAGCCTAATGAGGGCCTTGAACTCTTGAGCCTTGAGATTGTGACTTGAGCCAAAATCAAGAATTGGGCTTAACTGTCTGAGCCACCCAGGCGTCCTGGTTTCCTCCTCTTTAAAATGGTCACAAGGGGCGCTTGGGTGGCTCAGTTGGTTAAGCGTCCGACTTCAGCTCAGGTCATGATCTCACGGTCTGTGAGTTTGAGCCCTGCATCGGGCTCTGTGCTGACAGCTCAGAGCCTGGAGCCTGCTTCCGATTCTGTATCTCCCTCTCTCTGTCTGCCCTTCCCTTGCTCACGCTCTGTCTCTATGTCTCTCAAAAATAAATAAACATAAAAAAAAATTTTAAATGGAGTCACAAGACTCACTCCGTTAAGTATCTGACTTCAGCTCAGGGTATGATCTCAAGGTCGGGCTCTGCACTGGTGGTGCGGAGCCTACTTGGGGTTCTCTCTCTCTCTCTCTCTCTCTGCCCCTCCTCAACCCGTGCTTCCTCTCTCTCTCTCTCTCTCTCAATAAGGAAATAAACCTTAAAAGGGGTGTCTGGGTGACTCATTCGGTTAAGCATCTGACTTCGGCTCCGGTCATGATCTCCTGGTTTGTGGGTTTGAGCCCCGAGTCAGGCTCTGTGCTGACAGCTCAGAGCCTGGAGCCTGCTGCAGATTCTGTGTCTCCCTCTCTCTCTACCCCTCCCCTGCTCACACTCTGTATCTCTCTCTCTCTCAAACAAACAAACATTAAAAAACCTTTTTTAAAGAAATAAACCTTAAGACAAAATAAAACAGAAAGCCCCAAGAGCCCCACATTCTCTCTCTCTCTTTCTCAATTAAGAAATAATCCTTAAAAGGGCGCCTGGGGGGCACAGTCAGTGAAGCTTCTGACCTCAGCTCCAGTCATGATCTCAGGGAACGCGTGAATATTCGGTGCGGGGACACGTGAAGAGCCCTGCCCCCCACAGATGCTTGATCGACGTCAGCTATCATCAATTCACAAACTCGGACGTGCCCGACCTCAAGGAATTTCCAGAACATTTCTTCCCATCTTATCTTCCGGGTTTGGTTTTAGTGCTTCTGTAACTTCTCAGATGGCGGTCTCCTTGTCGTCTGATCATCTTCTCCTGTGCCCCAACAGGACAGCAGCAGGACTCTGACCTGGCTTGGGAGCGGGCCGCAGCGAGGTGAGCAGGCTTCCTGAAATAGCGGCCAGCAGGGGCCAGGAGCAGACAGGCAGACATAAGGGGTCAAGTCCATTTCGCCATCGCGGCCTTCCCAGAGGGACCCACCAGAGACCTGTCTCCTCGCTGCTCCCCGTGGCCACAGCTGGCTCCCATTTGACCCCACGATTTCTTCTCTCTTTCCCAAGGCTGAAGCGACAACTCCTGGTGACCGGGACGCAGACGCGAGCTGTAGGGAAAACCCAGAGATCCCACCGCTGGCACCATGAGCCACGAAGGTGGGGGACAGCAGAGGGGAAAGGACAGGGGACAGGGGTCCTGAGGCAGGGCCAGGGGGGAGGAGGTAGACCGCCCACCTCGGAGGCTTCTCTCCAAGCCTCCCGCCGGGCTCGGGATCCCCGTGGGGCTTTAGCAACGGAGGCCGTTCCCTCCGGTTCTTGCCCTGCAGCCGGACTGCTCTGCGAGGGTCAGCGGGCCACTGAACTGGACCCCTGGGTGGCCTTGGCCACCTCCCACCTGTGTGGCCCCGGGTGCCTTACCTAACCTCACCGGTAAAGTGAGAATATTCCCTTACGTTGTTGTGAGGATCAAATAGACCGTGGGTATGTGGTCTGGGCCAGGGCCGGCTACACAACACGCCTTCCCTAAGTGTCGCCGCCGTGCCCTCTAGTGGAACCTGGTAGCTCCAGGTGGAAGCCGCCCCTCCCCTGGCAGCCCCGGCCGCCACGGCCGAGTTAGGACGCCTGCCTGTGTGTCGGGAATAAGCACCTGCTGATCAGAAATGAAAGCTGGGCGGGGCTCGAGTCTGTTCATCTCAATACCCCTGCCTGGGCCGGTGCTCCGTAAATACACAGATTTGGCGTCGCGGGTCCCCTCCAGCTAAGCCCCGGTGTCCTCTCTCCCTTAGTGAAAAAGGAACAATAAAAACAAAACAACTTTTTTTTTTTTTCCATCTGGGGAGCACAGATTTTATTGAGGAAACCATTGAGTATTTCCGGTCCTCCGTGAGCCAGGACGAGCTGCATCTCCTGCTGGTCAGTGAGGAAGCCTGGGAGAAGTTGATAGAGGAGGCGGAATTGTCCAGGTAACCCCCGGGGACGGTCCGGGGTGGCCCCCCAGATCTCCGCGTGGCAGAATCCTGGGGCTGGGGTTGAGTTCGCTCCTTCTCAACAGTCCATGACCAATATGTCTTCCATGACATTCTCTGGCAGGGAGTAGCCATCGAATTGAGAGGAGAGGAAAGCTGCAGGGGGCAGGTTATGAGACCTTGACCATTAACCTAAAATAGACCTGCCTCTGCCTTGATGTCTTCCTCTCTTCAATATTACTGGGAGGAAACTAAGATAATGTATGTAAAGTGCTTAGCATCGTGACTGACACATAGTAGGTCCTCATTTAATGTTAACTTTTTATTTGATTTAAGTTTATTTAATTTGAGGGGGAGACAGAGACAGCATGACTGGGAAAGGGGCAGAGAAAGAGAGAGAGAGAGAGAGAGAGAGAATGAGAATCCCAAGCAGGCTCCACACTGTCAGCACAGAGCCTGACACAGGGCTCCAAGTCATGAACCATGAGATCATGACCTGAGCTGAAATCAAGAGTTGGATGCTCAACCGACTGAGCCCCCCAGGTGCCTCAATGTTAACTTTTTAGAAGATGGCTGCGAAGAGACAGGGGCCAGAGGTCTTCTCCTTGGTGATGACTGTCAAGTCAGAAGAATGCTGATGCACCAGTCTGTGCCCCTGGGCATTTTTCTAGAGCCTTCCCTCCCTTCTAAGGAGTGTACCACACGGCAGGTTCCTGCTGGCCCACAGGCGGAGGGGCTGGAGTGGAGTTGGCTCCAGCTGGGTTGGATCCAGACTCTATCTGTGTCCAGCCCTGGGTCTCTGGGCGTGTATGTCTCACAGTCTCAGAGGAGTCATTTGTTCAGTGGAAACAGTAATTCAACCTGATGAGATTGTGGTGAAGGCCTTAGTGTGAGCTGCAAGGTCATAGATGGGGACCCGAGGGCAACCGTCTTGTCCAGAGGCCCAGGAGGCTTGGGCCAGGGCCAGAGCCGGGAGCCGGGATGGACGACAGAAGTTGAAGAGTTGACTAGGTAAGCTTGGGAGGCAGGGCTAGGACTGAGTGAACCACTTGGCACCAAACTGAAGGTTCTTGGGAGAGGGCGAGGGGACATTTGTTGCCTCCCTTCTTTGATCTCCTCACCACCAGGCATGCAGGGCCATGGTGAGGAGGGGGGTTGTCTCCTCCATGCCTTGCCTGGAAGCTAGGGGGTCTTGACCACCATTTGGAAGCCTCTCATCTTCTTGTAAATTTTTTTTAATGTTTATTTACTTTCGAGAGAGAGAGCGCGCGCACAAGCAGAAGAGTGGCAGAGAGAGAGGGAGACACAGAATCTGAAGCAGGCCCCAGGTTCTGAGCTGTCGGCACGGATCCCGATGCAGGGATTGAACTCACCAACCATGAGATCATGACCTGAGCTGAAGTCGGACATTTAACCGACTGAGCCCCCCAGGCGCCCCAGCCTCTTGGACATAGAGCAGCCCCAGACCCGTGGAGGCAGCGTGGCTCTGTGACAACTACGAGCGTCACAGGAGGTAGCCGCCAATGCTGTACCCTTGGAGGGATTCTGGGCAGACGCACAAGCCCCCACCAAAGAGGAAAGTAGTTCCTCCACCAGCTTGTCCAAATGCAGGTCTTTTCAGGCTTGTGGATTTATACAGATGGCCCTCGAAGTCTCTAGTATTTTTAAGCAATTTCATAAAAGTCGCACATGGTGTTGGCAGGCATGCATATGAAGCTGTCACCAGCTGAGGTGTGAGTTAGGCTGGTGACACCTGAGAGGCTGGGAGTGCTGTGTAATGGGTTGGGAGTCATCGGTGTGAACTGGAGAGTCTTGGGGGACCCAGGGTGGCGGCTGTCCTGCTTCTCAGTCGTTTGGGGCAGTGCCTAGGCCACACCTGAGGACATCGGGCTTGGGAGAGAGGGCAGGTGCTGGGCAAAATGATCGCTAAGGTCCCTTCTCACTTTTTAAAATTCCAAGGGCTCAGAGTTAGTCAAGCTGGAAAGTTTGAGCTCACAATCCCTACGACCGCCCTGACTTTTGGCCCCAACTACAAATTGGCAGGTGATCCTCAAACCATCCTGAGGTTGGGTGACTCCCCGAAAGGGCTCGCAGACCTCACCAGAGCTGTCCCACTCAGTGGCACTGTCTTCCAGGGAAGGATGCAGGTGGCCATTGGTCAAAGAGAGAGACGCGTGGGGCAGAGTCTAGGGGGGTTTCTAGCGCGAAGCTTCTGTTGCCCTCCAGATGCGTTACTGTCCTGTCTTCAATCTGTGATGATGCACACAGGACATTGCCCACCGGGGACGCTCACGCTGTGAAAGAAAACGATGACTCTAACGTTTATTAAAATGGTAAAGAAGACTTAATTCAGGACTATGGCCACAGGAGAGAGTTCAGGCTCTGCTCGGATACAGCGAAGACAGCTGGGGATTTATAGCCAAGGAGCGGGGCATGGGGGCGGGGTCCGGGCAGAGCGCGAAGGATGGGAAATCACACAGAGAAGAAGGTGGAGGATTCTCGCTCGCCGGACCCAACAGGGATCTTGGTGAAGTCGGGTCAAGAACTTCCACATCAGGGCGCCCGGGGGGCTCCGTCGGAGACGCGTCCAACTCTTGATTTCAGCTCAGGTCATGATCTCACGGTTCATGAGATCGAGCCCCTGTTGGGCTCTTTGCTGACAGCCAGGAGCCTGCGTGGGCTTTTCTCTCTCTTCCTCTCTCTCTTCCCCTCCTCTGCTCATATTCTCTCTCTCTCAAAATAAAGAAATAAACTTAAAAAAGAAAGAAAGAAACAAAAAGAACTTCCACATCGAATGGGGGATTTGATCAGAGATCAAAAGTGATCAGATATCAAGGTTGGGAAGATTCTCATTAAGTTGACCTAACAGGGTTCTTGCTAAGATGGGGCACTATAGGCTGTCACGGACAGGACACAGAAGGCCACAGTGGACAAGGTCCACGGGGACTGCATCTAGTCAGAAAGAGGACCTTGAAGACCTGAGTGAAGTTTGGGAAGGAGAGTCTTTTTCACCCAGCTTTGGTGTGTAGAGGTTTTCTGGGGGCCAACGACATGCTCTGTATGGTTGACCTGTCTGTCGTCTCCAGCCCCTCCTTGAGGTCACTTTAATCCCTTTAGTGTCTAGTTCCTCTGTAGGTCAGATCCGATAGCACGGGACCAAAGCCCCCTCATACACCGTGCTGTCAGGCCGTGTCGGGCCAAAGGCCCAGCGGAAGGAAGACAGTCCTATCATTCTAGGACCCTTACCATTCTGGGCAGGGTGGAGAGATCACGTCCCCATCGACAAGGGCGAATGGCAGACCTCTCTGTGGGTAGGTGAATCCTTCCGTACACTCTAAGATTCTCAAGAATGAAGGTTTTTCTGCTCCAACCCCACATCCCTTTGTTCACTACAAACACTGTGGTACCGACAGTTTGACCTGCCCTGGAGTGAGAGCCATCCTTAGCGAATACCTACCACTTGGGGCGCCTGGGCTGTGCAGTCAATTAAGCATCCGACCTTCAATTTCGGCTCAGGTCATAATCTCAACAGCACAGAGCCTTCTTGGGATTCTTTCTTTCCCTCTCTCTCTGGTCCTCCTTCTCCCCTGCCCCCCAAAATAAATCCATAAATACACTTAAAAAAACACCCACCACTTAAGAGCATCTTAAGAGGAGTACTTACTTATTCCCTGACGGAATACGCGTATCACGGAGCACGAGCAAGGTACCGACTGTGCGTACCATTGCAAGAATCGTTCTCTGCATCTGTCAACTTCTTGTCCATTTGATTTATAGTAAAAGTCCCGCGGTTGGTGCAGGACAGATCAGATTGAGGTGACAGACAGGCTTTTCTTAATCTCTTGACCTTCGCTGTTACAGTGAGGAGGAAGAGGCGCTACGTGAGGGTCTGAGCAAGCTGGAAGCAGACCTGTATGAGGAGGACAAACACAGGCTCCAAGCTGACCCCCGGGAGAGGGAGAAGTTTTTGAGTGAGTTTCCCCAATTTAAACGGGAGCTTAAGAGGCAAATACGGAAACTCCATGAGCTTGCAGACAAGGTTGAGACGGTGCACAAGCGCTGTACCGTCTCCAACATCGTGGCCAATTCTGCCGGTGTTGTGTCTGGCGCCTTGACCATCCTGGGCCTTAGTCTGGCACCTGTGACGGCTGGAACGAGCCTGGCACTCCTGGCAACCGGGGTGGGGCTGGGGACAGCATCCTCCATCACTGGTATATCCACCGACATTGTGGAGCTCTCAAGCACGTCATATGCAAACGCTGAAGCCAGTCACCTGGTGTCCCCTGACAGTGACAGTGAGAAAGCGATGGTATTTGCGAAGTGTCTGTCTGATTACAGCGGCCGAATTTTTTTCATAGCAAAGAACTTCCCTCAAGCCCTGAAAAACATTACAAAGAATGT
Organism: Paguma larvata; assembly: GCA_030068075.1. Lineage (NCBI taxonomy): Eukaryota > Metazoa > Chordata > Mammalia > Carnivora > Viverridae > Paguma > Paguma larvata. The sequence goes on from CM057828.1 coordinate 11,590,800, forward strand.
TCGTGCCATCAAGCTGGCCAAAGCCAACCCTAGATTAGCAGCCCGTGCGATTAGGTTCATGACGGCTGGGCAAATCTCAGCTCGAAGTAGCAGGCAGGTGCAGAGAACTTTTGGAGGTACTGTTCTGGGAATGACCAGAGGAGCCCGGATCTTAGGTACGTTCACTGCAGGCGCCTCCCTTCTGCTGGACGCGCACAACCTTGCGAAAGATTGGACACACTTTCAGGAGGGGGCAAAGGCAGAGTCGGCTGAAAAGCTGAGGCTGCAGGCCGAGGAGCTGGAGAAAAAGTTGAAGTTTCTCACCCAGATCTATGAAAGTCTGAAATAGGCCTGACCTCGTGACCTCCAAGCAGGGCGGGGAACGGGGGACATGTGGGGGACAAAGGCATGGAGGTACCTTATTAGAGGGGAAACGGGGGCAAAATAAAGTTTTTGAGGGGCGCTTGCGTGGCTCAGTCGGTTAAGCATCTGGCTCTTGGTTTCAGCCCAGGTCACCATCTCACGGTCCGTGGGTTCGACCCTGCATCGGGCTCCTGGCTGACAGTGCAGAGCCTGCTTGGGATTCTCTCTCTGTCTCTCTGTCTCTCTCCCTCCCCTGCTCACTGTCTGTAGAAATAAATAAATAAACGTTAAAAAAACTTTAAAGGTTTTGGAATGGGGTGTAAAGGAGTTTGGCATTTCTGTAGCTGAGCACGGGAGAGAGGGGTTAATGCAGATGACAGGGGGGTCAAAGGGAAGGCAGGCATGGGGACCCTGGAAGAAGGAGGGGAGGGAGGGGACTAGAGAGTGGAGGGGGTGGGCCAAAGAGGACACAGAGGACATGGCTACAGAGAGACGTGGAGGAACAGCCAAGGGCAGGCCAGGAACACTGCAGGTGGGAGTGTTGGTGTTCGGAGCAGTGCCTCTCTGCTGAGCCTCCCCATGGTTTGCCGCGCCAAGGGGAACAGATCCTCCCCTGTGGAGGGGACTCCAGCCCTACCTTTCCTGCCTCGTCCCACCTTCATCTTCCAGTAGGCTCACCTTTGGTAGACGGTGACTTCCTCGTGATGATTGGTGGTGGTGACGAGGATGCTGACCGCGGTGCTGGCGATGGTGACAATGGCATTAGGGTGCGGGCAACAGTCAGCAAGTTGCTGGTGGTCTTTGGGGCCGGGGCACACCGAGACACCGATGAAGTTCCAAAGGCTGAGTTGGAATGGTGGTCGATTTGGAAAAAAAACAAAAAAGAGAAGAAAAGTGAAGGAGTGCCAGCAACGAATCAAGGAACCTTGCTGTATGTGGAGACCGACCAGCTTGGGGCCAAGAGACACTGCCTCTTTGAGCCTCAGTTTCCTCATCAGTTGGGGGTTGGGGACAGTGCTAGGCAAGTTGGTATTTCAAAAAACAAATTTTTTTTTGAAGGAGAGAGAGACAGAGCGTGAGCAAGGGAGGGGCAGAGGTGGAGGGAGACACAGAGTCTGAAGCAGGCTCCAGGCTCCGAGCTGACGGCACAGAGGTCTTTGCGGGGCTCAAGCTCACAAACCACGAGATCATGACCTGAGCTGAAGTCGGTCATTCAACCGACGGAGCCACCCAGGCACCAGCAAGGGGGTATTTCCGATCCGTGTGCTTGTCCCCGCCTTGTGTTCTATAAGCTGCTTCAGGCAATGTGGACTATACAGCGGGGGGTCGCCTGGGCTCTGGAGGCCTGACTTCCCTTCCCCATGGGCTTGTCTTGCGGGCTCTCAGGGAGCAAGTCTTCCATCGCTTTTTCCTCAGACCTCAGCACCCCGCAGGCCCCACCGGGACACCCAAGGGGAGCTTGTCCACGTCTGGCTTTGGACTGAGCATCTTCCTCAGCCGGTGTCCAGAACCTGGGATCAAGCGATAGATGCTGCGGTCCTCGGGTGGGCAGGAGGGCTGAGTCTCGAGCCCCCGGCCTTCCTCCTCCCTCCCTCCCCCATGGAACGCCAAGCAGGTCCAGGCCTTCCCTTCCCCACCAAGATATCGTGGCGATTCTCTCTTCCCTCGCTCTTTCCCAGACCCCACCTGACTTCCCTTCATCCGGGAACCGCCCTGTTTCAGTTCTCTCCCAGCACGGTGGGGCGCCATCTCCTGGCCATCCTTGTCATGCGGCTGGGTGGGTCAATGGTGGTCCTATGGGTTCACCAGCCCAGCCATTAGACAGGGGAAGTCGCGAAAACCTTCGCTGAGCGTTTGGGTCCAGTTGTCACCCAGGACTCATTACCAGCGATTTTCTGCATGGGGGTTCAAGAGAAGGATTCATCGGGTATTTCCCCAACTAGGGAGTTTTGATAGCCCAACACCCCAGCAGAGCCATCACCTCCCCCACCCCCCCAACCAACTCCCCCTCCTTCTTTGCTGTTGCCAATCACACAAGGTGACCTCACACCCTCTGCCCCCTCGGGCCGCCTGCTCATGATCGGGCAGGAACAGGCCCAGGGAGACCACACCTGTGCAGGGCACAGAACGCGGGGGTAGGGGGTGGGAGAGGAGGCTTGTTCCTCCCCCACCCCCCCGGGCAGCGCCACTGTCCCCTTCCTGATTCTACAGCCTCTCAAGTGCGATGACGGCCCCCTTCCCTCCTTTGCCGAGGGCAGCCCGTCCCCCTGCCACAGCGAGGCTGTCGGGCCGAGCGGACCGGGCCTAGGGGCCAAGCCGGAAAGGCCAGCAGTGGCTTCTCCCAACATTCTTGGGGACCAAATCTATTGAATGGTTAAGGGACGTGTCCCGAGTCTGACAGCCAGAGCATTGCAAAGGGCCGCGGACGCCCGCGATCTCGCACCTACTCTAGGACTGGGGCCCGAGGGTCGACTCTCTGCAGCTTCACCTAGTTTGGAACTCTGCCGTCGGCACAGATCTATTTGAAAGGAAAAATTTTTTTTTCTTTTTCTCCCCCCTTCTTTATAATGATAAAATTCCGAGTCTTTCTCACTGCCTTTCCTTTGGAACCACGTTTAGAAGAGAATAGTTTGTCCCGCACTGGTCTACACTGGCTGCTGAATTAATTCACCTGCGTTCCTGTTCTGTATATGCTGCGTTTAGACTTACTTATGGCAAAGAAGGCATTTTTGTTTTTAAAGGAGACAAACTCAACAGATCATGAAGATACACGAAGCTACATCTGCCTACAAAGCTCCGAATCCAGGTCCCAGTTGCTGTCACAAAGGAGGGAACGGAGCTCCCAGCCCCACCCTTTTTTATATGATGAAAGTGCCTTAGCATGTGTTGCAGCTGTCACCACTACAGTTAGCTGGGCTGCAGGTGTTTCCACTGAGCGTCACAATAAAGTACCATGTGCTACGAGCCCCGTGCGTGCCGGTGTCCGTGTGCCGGAGCGGGTGGCCTGGAAGGGACCGCGCTCTGCTTCCGCAGCGGGCGCCTACTCTGGGCATCTTCTAGAAGCTTCCGGTACCTCAGCCTGGCGGAGGCAAGGGTTGGGTGAGGGGTGGCAGTCGAGGAAGAAAGGGGAGACGGAAAGGCAGGCCGGGCCGGCGGCAAGGACGCTAAGAGGCTCTCCTAGAAACCTCAGCTCTGTGGGGGTCCATCCCAATATGTGTGTAAGTAGGAGCGAGGGAGTCGGTGACGAGGCCTGTGTGCGGCTGTGCCTGTGTGTTCTTTTAACAAAGGCTGAGCTCAACCCCGGCCCCCTGCTCAGCGCCTGGAGTAGAGGGCAGTGGAAACAAGAGGGGGGAGGGGAGGGAAAGGCGTTCCTCAGAGAAGGGCCCTGGCCCCCACCTGGTCAGCGTGTGGACCCAAGCAGCCGCCCCGCACGCCGGCGTCCCGGGCCCTCTGTTTGGCCTGCTCAGTCGCTAAGAAAGTGTTGAGCCTCCAGCGAGGACACTCGAAGACACTCGCGCCACCCACTCCTGCGGCCCTTGACAAGGGAGCAGCAGACGACAGAGCCGCAGGGGCCACGCCACCTGAGGGCCGGGGGTGCTTTTAGCTCAGCCCTTTCCTGAAGGTTCCAGGGGATAACTTGCCTCTCTGCCCAGAGGCCCCAGGCGGCCTTCCAAGCTCTGTCTCTGCCTGGGCCTTTCCGCAGCTCTCTGTCCTCTCTCCTCTGCGTGTCTCTCGTAAGGACACCAGCCACCGGGATTAGGGCCTACTCGGACAGGTAGGGGTTGTGGGATGAGGTCATGGACACCTTCTGAGGGACCCCCACCCCCCCACCCCCGCATTCAACCCACTGCAGGACTCGGCAAATACCCGTTCTTCCCGCTGAAATCCGACCTTGACCGCCCTGTGTGCAGGGGGAGTGCTGGACCGGGTACCCACCTCTGCCCACAAGGGATGGGCAGTCCTGGGGTGGCCCAAGCCACCACACAGAGGGGGAAGGAGGTTCACAGATTGCATTTTGGAAAGGGGCAGGGAGGGAGTAATGAGAGAAAGCCGGGGCAGAGGCGAGGGAGCCACAATCAGGACCCTTCCCGCAGAAAAGCAAAGCAACATGGAAGAACTGAGTCCTGGAGGCGGTCCCGGCCCACGCGGGGCTCTGGAGGGGGTCCTGGCCCATGCGGGTCTCTGGAGGCGGTTCCGGCCCACACAGGACTCTGGAGGTGGTTCCGGCCCACGCGGGTCTCTGGAGGTGGTCCTGGCGCACCCGGGTCTCTGGAGGTGGTTCCGGCGCACCCGGGTCTCTGGAGGTGGTTCCGGCCCACGCGGGGCTTCGGAGGGGGTCCTGGCTCACGTGGGTCTCTGGAGGTGGTTCCTGCCCACGCGGGGGCTCCGGAGGCGATCCCGGCACAGCAGAAGGAGGTTGGAAGGGGCCCCAAGGTCCTCTCTCTTTAGAGACTGATTACTCAGTGCATAAAGGAAAGAGCTATTTGTGTAGGCTGCAGCCTGGATGGGGCTGGAGGGCATTACTCTAAGTGAATTTCGTTTTTGCTTTTAATGTTTATTTAGTTTTGAGAGAGAGAGACAGAGTGCGAGTGGGGAAGGGGCAGAGAGAGAGGGAAACACAGAATCCCAAGCAACCTGCAGGCTCAGAGCTGTCAGCACAGAGCCCGACGCAGGGCTCGAACCCATGAACCATGAGAACATGACCTGAGCAGCCCGGCAACGAGTGACCGGGACCACGGCTCCTCTTCCATGTCCCGTACCGACCAGGTGCCCTCAGCCTGGACGCCACCCACCTAAGATGTCCGTCTCTGCCAGCCACTCTGATGCCTCCAGACGTCCCCATCGCCACGTGCCCAGATTACAGCTCCCCGCTCCCCCCACGGTCCCTAGGCAAAGGGAGAACCAGGAGGTGGGGTCCCCAACTCTGAAACACACAAGGGACACCGCCCTCCCCAGGACTTAGGGTCCCTTTCCCACTGAGCTGGGAATTTCCTTCATGGTGGGCTGAAATGGCTTATTGACCAAAGATTTTTGCCCCAGACGGCCGCCCCCCCCGGAACTGTACTCATTCTGGGTGACTCTCCTTGTGATCTTGGGGGTCACGTTGGGCCCTATTCTATAGTCACTAGGTTTTTAGGTCCCCAAGTGGAGTGGACACAGCTCACATGCCTGGAGTCTAAAGATGCTTAATCCTCACTAGACGGGTCTGCACCCCCATGGCTCTCCACCGTGAGGCTGGGTTCGCGGAGTCCGTCCAGGTCCAGAATCCATTCTGCGTCCTCCTTAGATAATCAGGCCGCAGGTGTATGGCCGTTTCATTGCATTCCCCACCTCACAGTGGTTTTATCTGGTCATCGGGCCAAAGTCACGCTAGCCAAAGGGAGAAGAATCAGGAGGGAAGGGCGTTACAGAAAAAGTGACCAAAGATCACTAAACAAGCAGAGGTGGACAAAAAATAACTTGAAACAGTGTCAAGGGTCAAAATACCAAAGTGAGCTTGAGGTCGCCCCCTCCCGGCCCCCTGAGCTGCCCTGAGCCGCTGGACAAAAGCCACCACCCCTCCCCTCTGCAAACTCACACCTGTTCCGGGCCAACCGTCCAGTCAACTGTCCGTGGTGGCCGCTCTGCTCAGGGAGCCAGCCTCGCTTTCTGCTTTCATTTTCTATTTCTTGACCCTGGCCTTCCCGGAAGTGTCCTCCGTTCAGAACGAGGTCTGTGGTCAAGCAGAAGAAAGCAGAGGTAGAAAACAGAAGCGCGTGCTCAGCCCTCTCCTGCAGACGGCCCTGGCCACCAAGGACGGGCCTCCCGGGGCGCTGGGGCTGTCCCTGCCATCAGTGACAGGTCTAGAGAGACCGGATTAGATCCAAGTGGGGGACACGGATACACGGTGGTGGAGTGGCAAGCGTGCGGCGGGCTTAGACTCGTCCCCCAGGCGCCATGGGGACCAGGGAAGGGGACAGTGGACTCTGCCTGCGTGGAGGCTGGAGGGCTTCTCAGAGGAGGTGATGCTGGATTTGGGCTTTGAGGTAGAAGCATGGTTTTTCCGCGTGGTAGAAGCAGGTGCTCGTGGCGGAAGGATCGGCTGATGCGAACCCTAGAGGCCACACGGGTGTGGCATTTCAGTAGCCACAATATGGCAAGTAGGCAGTGAGCATCTGGTGTGTTTGGTGACGGTGCCGCGTGCTGGCGGTAGGAAGGTGGAAAATGCCAGATGGGAGGTGGGAGGGGCAGAGAGGAGGGGGCTGGGAACAAGCCCCGGGGGAGGGGCAGGGGGATGGGACAGTGTCATTTGCTGAGGGTCCCTCAGTCTGTCAGTCAGGTTTTCCTTCCAGATGTCCAAGGAGGGAAGGGCTGAGCCCAGAAGGATCTGGGGCTTCCGGGGTTTTCTCCCTGAGGGGGCGGGGCCCTGGGGTGTGTTCATTCCCTCCTGAGCAGCTTTCAGGTGGAAACTTTCAGTTTCCCTTTCAGGTGCATATATACTTGGGCCTTGGAGGTATTGGTCACTGAGGGACACACCGCACAGACTGGGACCTCAAGGCTAAAGAAAAGGTGGAGGCTGTTTGGCTCGGGGCAGGAGCCCTTGGTAAGCTGGGAGGGCGGGAGCCCCGGCCCCTCTGCTCGCCCAACAGAGGAACGGTGGAGAGGGAGGGGAACGCTGCTCAGCCCGGGGTCCAGACCGCCCGGGACCTGTGCCGACCCCAGAAGGAAGGAGGATGGCGGGGGGTGGGGAGTGAGGGGGGGAGGGTCAGGGGTGCTCATCCCTTTGGGGAATTTGGAGGAAGCAGAGGAGGCGAAGGGGGGCAGGCGGATCGAAGTCTCTCCCCGGGGTGACCTGACCGGCAAAGCGAGGTGGTGTCACCCACAGTGTCTCTGAGCCCTGCCCAGTGCCATGCCCTGCGGGGAAACCGAGGGCCTGCAAGGGAGTGTCTTGCCCTGTGGTGCCTTGAACAGGAGAGGGACATCTGGGCTTTCCCCCCCTGCCCCCCCGTTCAGCACGCCGTGAGGGCAGTAAGAGAAGAGGCAGGCCTGGGTGCCCTGTCAGCGAGAACAGAGGCACCGCCAGGGTGAGAAGGGTCATATTGTGACATGGTCCCACCTTCGTCGTCTTAAAACACCAGGCTGTGGACTCCCGGGGACGACTGTGGGGGCGTGGACTTCAACCTGTGTGTTCACCCAGGCCGAGCCAGACCTGGAATGGGTCCCCACACACCTGGGGCCCCCTCCACCCTGCCCGCCGAGAACAGGCTGACCCTGGGCGAGTCACTTCACCTGGGGACTTGTTCACATCTCTTAAAACATTGGCCTCGGTGTTTGCGTATCACTTGGGAGGGTCCGTCGCGTGTCATTCCTGCCCCGCTTCTGTCTGCCCCGCGCATCCGTCAGCCGTGCCTCCTATGGTGCCCCGTGCAAGTTTTCCTTTTTTGATGTTCCTTTATTCACTTGGAGAGAGAGACAGAGAGCGTGGGACAAGCGGGGGAGGGGCAGAGAGAGAGAAGGAGACAGAGCGTTCTCAGCAGGTCCCTTGCTGTCAGTACAGAGCCCGATGTGGGGCTCGATCCCAGGAACAGAAAAATCATAGCTGAGCTGAAACCGAAGTGAGACGCTTAGCAAACCACGGCACCCTGGCGCCCCTGCGATGTTGCCCTTGATGGTCTGGGGTTTCCATCTGGATGGAAAAGACGCCCAACTCAACACCGATATCATTTGGTTGAACGTCTCTTCCAGGCTATTTGGAGCTTTTTCATTCTAGCTTACGATTTAGGTTCTGTTGGGATGGACGGATCGAGTTTTAAGGATTTTATTTTTTTTAAGTAATCTCAATACCCAATGTGGGGCCTGAACTCATGACCCGAGATCAAGACTGAACCAGCCAGGGGTCCCATTGTTGGGTTGATTGATTGATTGACTGATTGCGTTTTTACAGGCTTTGTGGTTCTTCTTTCTCTTCCTCCTACTCCCAGACTTTGCTTCTCCTCCCCCTCCTCCCCTCCCCGTCCTTTTACTCCTTCCCCTCCCCCTCCTCCTTCTATTTCTTCACAACACCTTCAATGGGTGCCACCGCAATCCAAAGGAACACGGCTTTTTTTGTGCTTTCAAAGGAGAGTAAGGAAATAACCTCTACCCTTCTCCCCAACGTTCCTGGCAGCAGTTAGTGAACAACAATGGGAGAATCTGGAGGGCGCTGGGTTGGGCACCCACACCTGGCCCGGCCTCCCTGGGGGAGGGGCGCTTTGGACCGCGGTTCTGAGTCTCAGGCATCAGGATACCCATGTCTTTCCGCAATCTCCCCTTCCTCTTTCTCCTCATGTAAAAGCATTATGGCCTGAGTACGGAGACGTGGAGAAATGAATGGGAACTCCCGGAAACCCACAGGACTGCCAAGAGCGCGCTAGATGAGTAGCGTAGTTTCTGTAAAACCCGAGGCATAGTCTTAGTTGTCCGCGGCCAGAAAGCGCTTTTCAGCAAGATAGGCCAGCCAAACAGTGGAATTACTCAGTCGGGAATGAAACCGGGGTGTGTGTGGCTCCTACACCCCAGAGCTGAGCCTGGCTGTGCCCTGGAGGGCAGAGGGTGCCCTGGAGGCACTGGACAGAGCAGGAGGCGCACCAGGGAACAGACAGGAACCCTACCGGTGCTCAGAGTCGAATGGAGGAGACACAGAATGGAGGAGACAGACAATGGAGGAGACGGAAGGCTGGAGAAAACACAGAGAACCACGGACAGGACAGGGCACATCCAAGGGAAGCCTGGAGAGTCAGGGGTAGGGGGGAAGCAGGCAGGGGAGGGAGACTTTAACCTGGCCATCTAAGCACTGATAAACTTTTACAAGGTAAGGAAGATGGGGAAGGAATTTCCAGGGGGGAGGGGGGGAGGGGGAGCAGCCTGAGCACAGGTGTGGAGGCTGAGCTGTAATTGGAAACAAGGGTCAATAGAACAAACAACTCATGATCTCGGGATTGTGAGTTTGAGCCCCACGTTGGGCATGGAGCCTACTTAAAATAAAAATTTAAAAGAAAAAAAAAAAGCGAGGAAGCAAGGGGTCCGTAGGGTACCCGGATGAAGGCCACACGGAGCAGGGAGCAGCATCCAGGACCAAAACCCAGCGGACACCCAAGTCGAGGGTCAGGGCCAGGCCAAGAATAAATAGCCCAGGACGGGAAGGATGAGACGGAGGGTGCAGACGCAGGTGCACACGCTTGGTGTCATCCAGGGTCCGGCTCTTTCTGCCCGTGCCATCCTCCTGCTCTCTGGTCCTCATGCTTTACGATGTCATTGGGCTGCCTGGGCTCCCCGGGCCACGCGGCGTTCGGAGCAGAAGAAGGAGAAGGCGGCCAGCCAGAGCTCCTCTCCCACCCGTCCCTCCCAGCAGCTGGAAGACCCCGGCGCCCCCGCTGAGCCCCCTTCCCCGGGTGTCTTGTTTTGGCCAAGGCTGGGCGGGACAGTCGCCCCTCGCTGCAGAGGCGCCCAGAAAACACATATCTGAGGTCCATCCCCTAAGGTGAGGGGCAGCAGGGCGGAGGGTGATGCAACGGGCCTTGGAGGAGGTGGAGTCGCCTGGGAACCGGCGGCGGGCAGGAAAGCACCAAAGGCCACGGGAATTATTTGTCGTTAACATCAAGGCTGAGAGCAAAGAGCAATAGCTGGGAATGACCCGGCCAGCAGTGGTTCCGAAAGAGAAAGAAAAACGCTGGGAGCCGCCCGCACCCTTCCTGGGCCCCGACACCCGACAGCTGCCCGTGTTTATCCGCTCCTCTGACTCATAGATAGAAGCCGCATAATTCCACCGCGAGGATCCATGCCCTTCAGCCGGAGGCCGCCAGGCACACTCCTGTGGTTGAGGAAGGGGGCGTCAGAGCTGATTCTAGGTCTGGTTTTGGCTGGGTGCTTTGGGGGAAGCTCTAAGGAGACAGGGCCCGTCTAGATGGGGTGCTGCCGAAAGGGGGGCATTTGTATCAGTGGGTGTCTCTGTAATCTTCTCTAGCCTTGAAGGAGAGGCCAGAGGGCGCCTGCCCGGCTCAGTCGGCTAAGCGTCTGACTCTTGATCTCAGCTCAGGTCATGATCTTCTGGTTTTGTGAGTTGGAGCCCCGCGTCGGGGTCTGCACGGACAGCACAGAGCCTGCTTGGGATTCTCTCTCTCTCTGCCCCTCACCCACTCATGCTGTCTCTCTCTCTCTCTCTCAAAGTAAATAAATAAACCTTAAAAAAAAAAAAAAGGAGAGGCTAAAACAAGGACAAAACTTGCTCAAGAAGGAACAGTCATTCTCTTCAGCCGCGGGAGGGAGGCTTTTGTGCTCTGTGGCTGCCACAGGGCCCTCGTGGTTGTGCTCAGATGAAGCTATGGAGGGGCCTTGCTCTGTCTCCTTCTGTCCTGGTCTCACGGTAAACTGGCCGAGGGTGGTACTCTGTGCCATTATGTGTGTCTTCCAGAAGAAGAGAATCTAACCTGCGAATGTCAGGCCTCTCCTGGCTCTTTCTCAGTCCCTTATAACACTCATTAATAAGTAGAAGGAAAAAAATGCCTATATATATATATATATATATATATATAAACTATATATATATATATATATAAAGTTTATTTCTTTTGCGAGAGAAAACATGAATGGGGGAAGGGCAGAGGGGAGGGAGAGAGAATCCTCAGCGGGCTCCACACTTTCAGCGCAGAGCCTGATGACGGCCTTGAACTCTTGAGCCCTGAGATCCTGACTTGAGCCAAAATCAAGAATTGGACTTAACTGACTGAGCCACCCAGGCGCCCTGGTTTCCTCCTCTTTAAAATGGAGTCCCAAGACTCAGTCCCTTATGTATCTGATTTCAGCTCAGGTTATGGTCTCTCGGTTCAGGCTCAGGTTCTGGGGTGGTGCGGAGCCTGCTTGGGGTTCTCTCTCTCTCTCTCTCTCTCTCTCCCCCCTCTCTCTGCCCCTCCCAAACTCGTGCTTTCTCCCTCTCTTTCTCTCAATAAAGAAATAAACCTTAAAAGGGGTGCCTGGGCGGCTCAGTTGGTTAAGCGGCCGACTTCGACTCAGGTCATGATCTCGCGGTCTGTGAGTTCAAGCCCCGTGTCTGCCTCTGTGCTGACAGTTCAAAACCTGGATCCTGCTTTGGATTCTGTGTCTCCCTCTCTCTCTACTCCTCCCCTGCTCACACTCTGTATCTCTCTCTCAAAAAGAAATAAACATTAAAATTATTTTTTTAAAGAAATAAAGCTTAAGAGAAAATGAAACAGAAGGCCTCCCATCTCTCTCTCTCTCTCTCTCTCTCTCTCTCTCTCTCTCTCTCAATAAAGAAATTATCATTAAAACGGGCGCCTGGGGGGCACAGTCAGTGAAGCTTCTGACCTCAGCTCCAGTCATGATCTCAGGGAACGGGTGAATATTCGGTGAGGGGACACGTGAAGAGCCCTGCCCCCCACAGACGCTTGATCGACGTCAGCTATCATCAATTCACAAACACGGACGTGCCCGACCTCCAGGAATTTCCAGAACATGTCTTCCCATCTTATCTTCCGGGTTTGGTGTTAGTGCTTCTGTAACTTCTCAGATGGCAGTCTCCTTGTCGTCTGATCATCCTCTCCCTGTGCCCCAACAGGACAGCAGCAGGACTCTGACCTGGCTTGGGAGCGGGCCGCAGCGAGGTGAGCAGGCTTCCTGAAATAGCGGCCAGCAGGGGCCAGGAGCAGACAGGCAGACATAAGGGGTCAAGTCCATTTCGCCATCGCGGCCTTCCCAGAGGGACCCACCAGAGACCTGTCTCCTCGCTGCTCCCCGTGGCCACAGCTGGCTCCCATTTGACCCCACGATTTCTTCTCTCTTTCCCAAGGCTGAAGTAACACCTCCTCGTGACCGGGACGCAGACGCAAGCTGTAGGGAAAACCCAGAGATCTCACCGCTGGCACCATGAGCCTCGAAGGTGGGGGACAGCAGAGGGGAAAGGACAGGGGACAGGGGTCCTGAGGCAGGGCCGGGGGGGAGGAGGCAGACCGGCCACTTCGGAGGCTTCAGTCCAAGCCTCCCGCCGGGCTCGGGACCCCCGTGGGGCTTTAGCAACAGAGGCCGTCCCCTCCGGTTCTTGCCCTGCAGCCGGACTGCTCTGCGAGGGTCAGCGGGCCACTGAACTGGACCCCTGGGTGGCCTTGGCCACCTCCCACCTGTGTGGCCCCGGGTGCCTTACCTAACCTCACCGGTAAAGTGAGAATATTCCCTTACGTTGTTGTGAGGATCAAATAGACCGTGCGTATGTGGTCTGGGCCAGGGCCGGCTACACAACACGCCTTCCCTAAGTGTCGCCGCCGTGCCCTCTAGTGGAACCTGGTAGCTCCAGGCAGAAGCCGCCCCTCCCCCGGCAGCCCCGGCCGCCACGGCCGAGTTAGGACGCCTGCCTGTGTCTCGGGAATAAGCACCTGCTGATCAGAAACGAAAGCTGGGCGGGGCTCTAGTCTGTTCATCTCAATACCCCTGCCTGGGCCGGCGCTCCGTAAATACACAGATTTGGCGTCGCGGGTCCCCTCCAGCTAAGCCCCGGTGTCCTCTCTACCTTAGTGATGCAGGGACAATAAAAACAAAACAACCTTTTTTCTTTCCCATCTGGGGAGCACAGACTTTATCCAGGAAACCATTAGGCGTTTCCGGACCTCCAGGAGCCGGGACGAGCTGCATCTCCTGCTGATCAGTGAGGAAGCCTGGGAGATCTTGATCGAAGAGGCCAACTTGTCCAGGTAACCCCTGGGGACGGCCCGGGGTGGCCCCCCAGATCTCCGCGTGGCAGAATCCTGGGGCTGGGGTTCAGTTTGCTCCTTCTCAAGAGTCCATGACCAATATGTCTTCCATGACATTCTCTGGCAGGGAGTAGCCATCGAATTGAGAGGAGAGGAAAGCTGCAGGGGGCAGGTTATTTGACCTTGACCCTTAACCTAAGGCAGACCTGCCTCTGCCTTAGTTTCTTCCTCTGTTCAATTTTACTGGGAGGAAACTAAGATAATGTATGGAAAGTGCTTAGCATCGTGACTGACACATAGTAGGTCCTCATTTAATGTTAACTTTTTATTTGATTTAAGTTTATTTATTTAAAAAAAATTTTTTTAATGTTTATTTAGTTTTGAGACAGAGAGAGACAGAGCATGAGTGGGGGAGGGGCAGAGAGAGAGGGAGACACAGAATGTGAAGCAGGCTCCAGGCTCTGAGCTGTCAGCACAGAGCCCAAAGTGGGGCTCGAACTCACAGACCGCGAGATCATGACCTGAGCTGAAGTCGGAAGCTCAACCAAATGAGCCACCCAGGCGCCCCAAGTTTATTTATTTTGAGGAAGAGATAGAGACAGCATGACTGGGGAAGGGGCAAAGAGAGAGAGAGAGAGAGAGAATGAGAATCCCAAGCAGGCTCCACACTGTCAGCACAGAGCCTGACACAGGGCTCCAACTCATGAACCATGAGATCATGACCTGAGCTGAAATCAAGAGTTGTATGCTCAACCGACTGAGCCCCCCAGATGCCTCAATGCTAACTTTTTAGAAGATGGCTGCGAAGAGACAGGGGCCAGAGGTCTTCTCCCTGGTGATGACAGTCAAGTCAGAAGAATGCTGATGCACCAGTCTGTGCCCCTGGGCATTTTTCTAGAGCCTTCCCTCCCTTCTAAGGAGTGTACCACACTGCAGGTTCCTGCTGGCCCACAGGCGGAGCGGCTGGAGTGGAGTTGGCTCCAGCTGGGTTGGATCCAGACTCTATCTGTGTCCAGCCCTGGGTCCTCTGGGCGTCTATGTCTCACAGTCTCAGAGGAGTCATTTGTTCAGTGGAAACAGTAATTCAACCTGATGAGATTGTGGTGAAGGCCTTAGTGTGAGCTGCAAGGTCAAAGGTGGGGACCCGAGGGCAACCGTCTTGTCCAAAGGCCCAGGAGGCTTGGGCCAGGGCCAGAGCCGGGAGCCGGGATGGACGAGAGGAGGTCTAGGTTGAACAGTTGACTAGGTAAGCTTGGGAGGCAGGGCTAGGACTGAGTGAACCACTTGGCACCAAACTGAAGGTTCTGGGAGAGGGCGAGGGGACATTTGTTGCCTCCCTTCTTTGATCTCCTCACCACCAGGCATGCAGGCTCATGTCAGGGAGGAGGATTGTCTCCTCCATACCTTGCCTGGAAGCTAGGGGGTCTTGACCACCATTTGGAAGCCTCTCATCTTCTTATAATTTTTTTTAATGTTTACTTATTATTAAGAGACAGAGAGACAGAACAAGAATGCAGGAGGGGCAGAGAGAGAGGGAGACACAGAATCTGAAGCAGGCCCCAGGTTCTGAGCTGTCGGCACGGATCCCGATGCAGGGATTGAACTCACCAACCATGAGATCATGACCTGAGCTGAAGTCGGACATTTAACCGACTGAGCCCCCCAGGCGCCCCAGCCTCTTGGACATAGAGCAGCCCCAGACCCGTGGAGGCAGCGTGGCTCTGTGACAACTACTAGCGTCACAGGAGGTAGCCGCCAATGCTGTACTCTTGGATGGATTCCGGGCAGACGCACAAGCCCCCACCAAACAGGAAAGTAGTTCCTCCACCAGCTTGTCCAAATGCAGGTCTTTTCAGGCTTGTGGATTCATACAGATGGCCCTCGAAGTCTCTAGTATTTTTAAGCGATTTCATAAAAGTCGCACATGGTGTTGGCAGGCATGCATATGAAGCTGTCACCAGCTGAGGTGTGAGTTAGGCTGGTGACACCTGAGAGGCTGGGGGTGCTGTGTAATGGGTTGGGAGTCATCGGTGTGAACTGGAGAGTCTTGGGGGACCCAGGGTGGGGGCTGTCCTGCTTCTCAGTCATTTGGGGCAGTGCCTGGGCCACATCTGAGGACATCGGGCTTGGGAGAGAGGGCAGGTGCTGGGCAAAATGATCGTTAAGGTCCCTTCTCGCTTTTTTAAATTCCAAGGGCTCAGAGTTAGTCAAGCTGGAAAGTCTGAGCTCACAATCCCTACGACCGCCCTGACTTTTGGCCCCAACTACAAATTGGCGGGTGTCCTCAAACCATCCTGAGGTTGGGTGACTCCCCGAAAGGGCTCGCAGACCTCACCAGAGCTGTCCGTCTCAGTCGCACTGTCTTCCAGGGAAGGATGCAGGTGGCCATTGGTCAAAGAGAGAGACGGGCAGGGCAGAGTCTGGGGGGGGTTTCAAGCGCAAAGCTTCCGTTGTCCTCCAGACGCGTTACTGTCCTGTCTTCAATCTGTGACGATGCACACGGGACATTGCCCACCGGGGACGCTCACGCTGTGAAAGAAAACGATGACTCTAACATTTATTACAATGGTAAAGAAGACTTAATTCAGGACTATGGCCACAGGAGAGAGTTCAGGCTCTGCGCGGATACAGCTGGGGATTTATAGCCAAGGAGCGGGGCATGGGGGCGGGGTCCGGGCAGAGCGCGAAGGATGGGAAATCACACAGAGAAGAAGGTGGAGGATTCTCGCTCGCCGGACCCAACAGGGATCTTGGTGAAGTCGGGTCAAGAACTTCCACATCAGGGCGCCCGGGGGGCTCCGTCGGAGATGCGTCCGACTCTTGATTTCAGCTCAGGTCATGATCTCACGGTTCATGAGATCGAGCCCCCTGGCTCTTCGCTGACAGCCAGGAGCCTGCTTGGGCTTTTCTCTCTCTTCCTCTCTCTCTTCCCCTCCTCTGCTCATATTCTCTCTCTCTCAAAATAAAGAAATAAACTTAAAAAAGAAAGAAAGAAACAAAAAGAACTTCCACATCGAATGGGGGATTTGATCAGAGATCAAAAGTGATCAGATATCAAGGTTGGGAAGATTCTCATTAAGCTGACCTAACAGGGTTCTTGCTGAGACGGGGCACTATAGGCTGTCACGGACAGGACGCAGAAGGCCACGGTGGACAAGGTCCACGGGGACTGCACCTAGGCAGAAAGAGGACCTCGAAGAGCCTGACTGAAGTTTGGTCAAGGAGAGAGTCTTTTTCAAAAATTTTTTTTTTTTAATGTTTATTTATTTTTGAGAGACATAGAGGCACAGCATGAACAGGGGAAGGGCAGAGAGAGAAGGAGACACAGAATCGGAAGCAGGCTCCAGGCTCTGAGCCGTCAGCACAGAGCCGGACGCGGGGCTTGAACTCACAGACTGTGAGATCATGACCTGAGCCGAAGTCGGCCGCCCAACCGACTGAGCCACCCAGGCGCCCCGAGAGTCTTTTTCAATCCAGCTTTGGTGTATAGAGTTTTTTGGGGGCCAGTGACATGCTCTGTACGGTTGACCTGTCTGTCGTCTCCAGCCCCTCCTTGAGGTCACTTTAATCCCTTTAGTGTCTAGTTCCTCTGTAGCTCAGAACCGATAGCACGTGACCAAAGCCCCCTCATACATCGTGCTGTCAGGCCGTGTTGGGCCAAAGGCCCAGCAGAAGGAAGACAGTCCTATCATTCTAGGACCCTTACCATTCTGGGCAGGGTGGAGAGATCACTTCCCCATGGACAAGGGCAAAGGGCAGACCTCTCTGTGGGTAGGTGAATCCTTCCGTACACTCTAAGATTCTCCAAAGAAGGTTTTTCTGCTCCAACCCCACATCCCTTTGTTCACTACAAACACTGTGGTACCGACAGTTTGACCTGTCCTGGAGTGAGAGCCATCTTTATGAATACCTACCACTTGGGGCGTCTGGGCGGCGCAGTCGATTAAGCGTCCGACCTTCGATTTCGGCTCAGGTCATAATCTCAACAGCACAGAGCCTTCTTGGGATTCTTTCTTTCCCTCCCTCTCTCTCTGGTCCTCCTTCTCCCCTGCCCCCCAAAATAAATCCATAAATACACTTAACAAAACACCCACCACTTAAGAGCATCTTAAGAGGAGTACTTACTAATTCCCTGACGGAATACGTATCATGGAGCACGAGCAAGGTACCGACTGTGCGTACCATTGCAAGAAATGTTCTCTGCATCTGTCAACTTCCTGTCCATTTGATTTAGATAAAATTCCCGCGGTTGGTGCAGGACAGACCAGATCGAGGTGACAGACAGGCTTTGTTCTTAATCTCTTGACCTTCGCTCTTACAGTGAGGAGGAAGAGGCGCTACGTGAGGGTCTGAGCAAGCTGGAAGCAGACCTGTATGAGGAGGACAAAGACAGGCTCCAAGCTGACCCCAAGAGGAGGGAGAAGTTTTTGAGTGAGTTTCCCCTGTTGGAACGGAAGCTTCAGGAGCAAATACGGAATCTCCACGAGCTTGCAAACATGGTTCAGAAGATACACAAGTACTGCACAGCTTCCAAAATCGCGGCCAGCTCCGCCAGCGCAGCGTCCAGCGCCTTGACCGTCCTGAGCTTGGGTCTGGCACCTGTGACGATGGGGACCAGCCTGGCGCTCCTGGCAACCGGAGTGGGGCTGGGGAAAGCATCTCTCGCCACCAGTCTGTTTACCGGCATTATTGAGCAGGCAAGTACATTGTACGCGAACTATACAGTCAGTCGCCTGGTGTCCCCTGGCAGTGGTAGTGACAATTGGAAGGTATTTGTGAAGTTTCTGACTAAGAATGGCGGCCAACTTGTTTCCATAGCCAAGAACTTCCCTCAAGCCCTGAAAGACATTGGAAGGAATATTCGTGCCATCAAGCAGGTCAAAGCCAATCCTATCTTAGCAGACAAGGCCAAGAGGTTCATGACAGCTGGGAAAATCTCAGCTCGAAGTAGCAGGCAGGTGCAGAGAGCTTTTGGAGGTACTGCTCTGGGAATGAGCAGGGGAGCCCGGATCTTAGGTGCGGTCACCTCTGGCTCCTCTCTTCTGGTGGACGTGTACAACCTTGCGAACGATCGGAAGCACCTGCAGGAGGGGGCAAAGGCAGAGTCGGCTGAAGAGCTGAGGCTGAAGGCCCAGGTGGTGAAGAGAAAGTTGAAGTTTCTCACTCAGATCTATGAAAGTCTGAAATAGGCCTGACCCCGTGACCTCCGAGCAGGGTGGGGATCGGGGACATGTGGGGGACAAAGGCATGGAGGTACCTTATTAGAGGGGAATAGGGGGCAAAATAAAGTTTTTGAGGGGCGCTTGCGTGGCTCAGTCGGTTAAGCATCCGGCTCTTGGTTTCAGCCCAGGTCACCATCTCATGGTCCGTGGGTTCGACCCTGCGTCGGGCTCCTTGCTGACAGAGCAGAGCCTGCTTGGGATTCTCTCTCTGTCTCTCTGTCTCTCTCCCTCCCCTGCTCACTATCTGTCTCTCCCTCTCGAAATAAATAAATAAACATTAAAAAAAACTTTAAAGGTTTTGGAATGGGGTGTGAAGGAGTTTGGCATTTCTGTAGCTGAGCACGGGGGGGAGGGGTTAATGCAGATGACAGAGGGGTCAAAGGGAAGGCAGGCATGGGACCCTGGAAGAAGGAGGGGAGGGAGGGGACTAGAGAGTGGAGGGGGTGGGCCAAAGAGGACACAGAGGACATGGCTACAGAGAGACGTGGAGGAACAGCCAAGGGCAGGGCAGGAACACTGCAGGTGGGAGTGTTGGTGTTCGGAGCACTGCCTCTCTGCTGAGCCTCCCCATGGTTTGCGGCGCCAACGGGAACAGACTCCTCCCCTGCAGAGGGGACTCTAGCCCTACCTTTTCTGCCTCCATCCACCTTCATCTTCCAGTAGGCTCACCTTCGGTTGATGGTGACTTCCTCGTGATGACTCGTGGTGGCAACAAGGATGCTGGCCGCGGTGCTGGCGGTGGTGACAATGGCAGTAGGTTGCGGGCAACGGTCAGCAAGTTGCTGGTGCTCTTTGGGGCCGGGGCACACTGAGACACCGGTATACTTCACACCGATGAAGTTCAAAGGCTGAGTTGGAATGGTGGTCGATTTGGAAAAAAAAACAAAAAAGAGAAGAAATGAGAACCAGTGCCCGCAACAAGTCAAGGAAACTTGCTGTATGTCGAGACCCACCTGCTTGGGGCTAAGAGACACCGCGTCTTTGAGCCCCAGTTTCTTCATCAGTTGGAGGGTCCGGGACAGTGCTAGGAAAGTTGGTATTTAAAAAAAAAATTTTTTTTTGAGAGAGAGAGAGAGAGAGACAGAGAGTGAGCAAGGGAGGGGCAGAGATGGAGGGACACACAGAGTCTGAAGCAGGCTCCAGGCTCCTAGCTGACAGCACAGGCTCATAAGCCACAAGATCATGATCTGAGCTGAAGTCAGACGCTCAACCAACGGAGCCACCCAGGTGCCTCTGTTCTTTGTAGTCTTTGTATGTCATCCTCCCACAGGGAATGACCCAGGTGGGGCCAGCCGCTGAGATGGAAGACGGTGGGACACAGCACCTGTCCTCCCCCATGATTCAGTGGCCATGGCCGTGGAGCGTTCCTCGTGTCCGCCTCAGCCACGGGACGGTGGTCCCAGGGTTGTGTCAGGAAACCAACCCGGGGGATGGGGGTCCCAATCCTTCAGCGGCTGTGACGTCTCCACTATCCTTCAAGTGGTGAAAACTCGCAGTGGGATTATCAAAAACCCAACAGTTAAGAATTGAAAAGGCCCATGTGTAGGAACCGGTGGCTCAGAGGGTCAGGAGATGGGTGTAAAAGACAGAGTTTGTACTTGCTGTCAGAACACGAACGCTGGGGATGTCTAATCCTGGTGCATTGAAAGATGAGGTGTTGATTGAACTGAACACACTGGGCGCAGAGCAGGCTGGGCAGATGCAACAGGCTCGGATCCCACTGGCCCCCTCGGATGACTCTTGAGCTGGGATCAGGAAAGACAGCGGCGTTGAATTGCTGCTAGACCTTGGAAGGGGCAGGGTCCAGAGAGGATGAAGGGGACGCTACCCCCCACTGAGGGAGCACAGATGGAGGAAATGGTCAACGGCACTTGCAAGGCTAGAGATGAGGGTTTGGTGAGAACCACGGAGGGATGGCTAAGCTCGGAGCAGGCTTGAGTAGGGAGATCAGAGTGGGGTGTTCCAGAAGGGAATTCGTGAGTGTCATGGTGACAAGGACGTAGATGGAGAAGTGAGTCTGCACCTTGAGGAGCATCTATGGGGGGATGCTGGGATGTGGGAGGGAAAGCAGTCAGGGAGGATGGGACACACTCAAGGCGCCGGGTGTGAGGATCGTGGGTGGTGTGTGGGCCCGAGTCAGACGAAAGCCACAGGTCAATCCAGAACTTCCTGGCTTCCTGTCTCCAGGGTGGTGGCCCCGCAGGGTGGACTCTGGAGGTGTGCGTATAATGGGAAACCGGGGCCTACACCCTGAAGATCAAGAAATGAAGGGGCTCTGACCCAGAAAACAGGGCTAATGCTACCCAGCTTTGAGCAGGAGCTGGGCAACCATAAGAAACCAGATAAGGTCATCCCCGGGCCTGTAAGACATGAGAGCGGGAGCTGCAGAGGAACCGCGGAGGCTGTCAGAGGCTTGTCTCACCTCCACAGGAGGAAAGGTCACTGGAAGGACTGTTACCACAGCAGTCACGTGGGTCACCTGAGGCCTGGAAACTCAAAGGCCCAGAGAAGCATGGCTGGGGAAGGGGCCGCCAATGGGGTGTGCTGGTCTCCTGACTAGATTTCTACCCTCTTCTCCTTGGCTACACCTTGAGTTTGAATTCCACAATCTACTGGTCCTTCTGTGTTATCTTCATGTTCATCCAGTCTGCCGGAGCCTCATTCAACACGAATGTTGAAAAATTGTCCCAATGGGACCTGCATCCCTCCTATGGCCACGTCTGTCCCCAGGGCTACAGAGCTGTCCAGCCAATGACAGAAAGAATGAGGAGAGGGGCACCTCATAGGTGAGCGGAGTTGGTTGAGCGTCCAACTCTTGATTTCGGTTCAGGTCAAGATCCCAGGGTCATGGGATTGAGTCCCATGTTGGGCTCTGTGCTGAGCATGGAGCCTGCTTAAGATTCTCTCTCCCTCTGCCCCTCTCCCCGCTTGCATGTGTGCTCTCTCTAAAATTTAATAAATAAATAAAAAGAAAAGAAAAGAAAAGAGAAGAGAAGAAGAAAAGAAAAGAAAAGAGAAGAAAAGAAAAGAAAAAAGAACAAGGAGAAAGCATTGTTCCTGAAAGAACCTAAGGAGGAGTGAGCTTTGGTGTTAACGTTGGCAGGACGTTAATTTTTCATTTGTTTATTTTAATGTTTATTTATTTTTGAGAGAGAGAGAGAGTGAGCAGGGGAGGGGCAGAGAGAGAGAATCTGAAGCAGGCTTCATGTCGTCAGTGCCGAGCCTGACATGGGGCTCAAACCCACAAATCGTGAAGTCATCATGAAGTTAGATGCCCAACCAGTTGAGCCACCTCCTGTCAGAGGTGCCCCTGATGGGACGTTTTTATGTGGCTGAAGAAGTGAACCTGACAGGGCAAGCCCCCCACCGCCGTTCATTCATTCATTCATTCATTCATTCATTCCATCAGTCATTTGTTGAACACTCATTGATACCCTCCCCTTCTGTGTGCCTGGCACCTGCAAGATTCTGGGGACATATAAAGATCAGACAAGGTCCTATCCTCTCTGGAGCTCAGAAACCAATGGGGCACTCACGTGTGCACAGGGCACGTGGGGGAGGGGGGCTCCCTGCCATGGCCTCTCCGTGTTCACTCTGTCCCTGCCCCCCCTCACCCCTTGTGCTCCAGCAACCCTGAAATGCTGGTAGCTTCCCCCACATCCCCTGGGATAGTCCTCCTCTGTCCCTCTACGTGTGCCCAACCGTCTGCCATCTTGCACACCTGGCCCTCCCTCCACCTGGCCACCTCCTGCTTTTCCTTCGTGACTCAGAGGGAGCTTCATGACTTCAGCTCCTCAGAGGGAGCTCCCCAGACCCTCCGTGGGATTCTGATGCCCTCCCCCACACTCTGGACTCCCACAATCCCATGGCCCCTCCTGCTGCAGGGACCTGGGCCACTCTCCGCAACTCCCAGCTGCTGGAGATGTGGCCATGAATGCTGTCAGACCCAAACGGAATGCATGTAACAGAATGAAGGACTGGCTCGGCTTATTTGTTTATCAATAGAATGGAGGTAAAATTTTACATATGACCAACTACATCTAATTCAAATGTACGATTCAAGAATTAAAATTAAAACTACCCTGAGGCGCCTGAGGGGCTCATTGGTTGAACGTCCAACTTTGACTCAGATCATGATCTCAAGGTTCATGAGTTCGAGCCCCACATCCGGCTCTGTGCTGACAGCTCAGAGCCTGTAGCCTGCATCAGATTCTGTGTCTCCCTCTCTCTCTGTTCCTCCCCCGCTCGTGCTCTGTCTCTCTCTCTCAAAAATAAATAAAAACATTAAAAAATAAAAAAAATAGAATTACCCTACAGACCCAGCAATAGCACTACTGGGAATTTATCCAAAGGATACAGGAGTGCCGATTCATAGGGGTACATGTACCCCAATGTTTATAGCAGCGCTTTCAACAACAGCCAAATCATGGAAAGAGCCCAAATGTCCATCAACTGATGAATGGGTAAAGAAGATGTGGTTTATATATACAAAGGAATACTACATGGCAATGAGAAAGAATGAAATCTTGCCATTTGCTGCAACGTAGATGGAACTGGAGGGTATTATGCTAAGTGAAATAAGTCAGCCAGAGAAAGACAGATATCATAGGTTCTCACTCATATGTGCAATTTGAGAAACTTAACAGAAAATCACAGGGGAAGGGAAGGGGGAAACAGTTACAAACAGAGAGGGAGGGAGGCAGATCATAAGAGACTTGTGAATGCGGAGAACAAACTGAGAGTTGATGAGGGGTGGGGGAGGGAAAAATGGGTGATGGGCACTGAGGAGGGCACTTGTTGGGAGGAGCACTGGGTGTTGTATGTAAGCGATGAATCACGGGAACCTACTCCCGAAACCAAGAGCACACTGTATACACTGTATGTTAGCTAACTTGACAATAAATTGTGTTCAATAAATAAATCAATAAATACAATAAAATAAAACTAAAAAATGATGGTTGAACTGAAACAAAAATAAAGTGCATTATTCAGAAAATTATAAAAAAGAATTTTAACAGCTGAAACTTTAAACACAATCAAGATATGGAACACATGTATGATCTCAAAAGATTCCTATTTCCAGTCCCTTTCTCTCCCAGCCCCAAGCAACCTGATTGGCATTTTGTCACTATAGTGACACACACACACACACACACATATATACACACACACACACACACACACACACATATATATATATTGCATGTACAGCATGTAAATACTATATAGAGAGAATTTCCTAGAATCGTATATAAATAGGATTCTATAGTGTTTCTTGGAATTGTATGTGAATGGAGTAATATAGTATATATTTGGACATACTCTCTTTCCCAGCGTAATGCTTTTGAGATTCACTCACGTTGTGTGTTATCGGTAGTTCATGTTTTAAAATTGATGAGTGATATGTATGGTTACACCACATTTTGTGTACCCTATTGACAGACATTTGTATTCTTTTCTTTTGTGTTCTTTTCTTTTCTTTTGAAAGTTTTTTTTTTTTTAGTCATCTCTACACCCAACATGGGGCTCGAACTCATGGCCCTGAGATCAAGAGTCACATGCTCCATCGACTGAGCCAGCCGGGTGCCCCCAGGGTTGTGTCTAACATCAGGCAATTGTGAACAAGCCTGCTCCATACTAGTCTTGCATGGGCACGCTTCTGTTTTTTCCAGGGTTCGTGCTAAGAGTAAAATGGCTGTGTGGAATGGTAGGTGAATGTTTACCTTTTGAAGAACGTGCCAAGTAGTTTTCCAAAGTGGTTGTGCGTCTCAGGCTCTCCTTGGTAGTTCATGAGAGTGCGATGCTCCATGTCCTTGCCAGCCCTTGGAATTCGCAGTCTTTTCCATTTTAGCCCTTCCTATGGGAGTGTAGTGTTGTCTCCCTGCTGTCTTAATTTGCATTTCCCTGATAATAGTGGTGTCGGTGATCTTATCATATGCTTGTGAACCATTCATATACCTTCTTTTGTGAAGCGTCTGTTTAAATCTATTGCCCACTTTAAAAATTGAGTTGTATTCTTAATAATTGAGTTCTCAGAATTTTTAGTATAGT